>JAXIVJ010002976.1:0-100670 GCA_036785665.1 Chirona hameri
TTGCTGGCCCCAGGGCCAACTCCTCTTCAAAAATATTATCTTTAAAGGCCGGGCTACATGTTTAGCTTGTCTGCCGTGTCCGAAAAGGCGACGCGATCGCAAAGACGCAGGACTTCGGCAACCGGAAGCTTGTTCCAGCGGTGACCTCAACTTGTTGCCCGAATATTGGGGACCAGGCAGGACTATCTCCCCAACCATCTACCCCAGGCTCCTCCAGATCCCACAGGGGACCATTTATGCGCGTGAATGTCCGGTCTGCACTCTTGCTACTTTGAAACCATTTGGCACCGTTACAGGTTGTTTGTTACAGTTCGGTACATAGTATGTATACAGACTACAGTTATTATTATCATATGTACTATTGAGCGCAGGGACTGCCACCGGCCATCGTGATTACTAATCGAGGCTAATGTAAATGTGAAAAACTACCTTCATTTCAACATTTTGCATCATACCGAGATGTGCAACCAGGAAAGGGGGTGTACCTGAGGTTGGCTCCACTCTCGGTCTGGTTCCAATATTAAAAATGCGTTTTCACGGACCTAAATATTAAAATGTTCCACGCCGCTCGCGGCGTCACATCAGTGGCCATCGTCATAACGAAGCCATCGCCATCCGGTCTTCGTTTCGGTCGTAACGCTGAATTGGAATGGATATAATCATTTTACCTTATTATCCTCTACAGGCTAAACAGCTAAAAATGCCTATGTTTCTGGGTTTTATCAGGCAAACCCGAGCAAAAAAAAAATTCCGGCGCTCGCTTCGGCGCGCTAAATAACAAGTACCTACCTATAACATGCAAATCCACAATAGAAATGTTGCATAAGGCTTAAATACACGCATAACAAATGGGGGTACATTTTTTTCTCGTCATTTTCAGCCTGACCCCCTCCCACTCAAAAATTATCAGCAACGCCCCTGTGTACAGCTGACAACTTGTACATAGTTTTTCTCAGTGTAAAGACAATTGACATAGATTTTCTCAAGTGTAAGGCAATGTCGGAACAATACAAACTGCAAGCTGATCTTTCCTTTTCGATATCCCAAAAGGTCCGAAAACCTAAAAAAGAGGGGAAAAAATCGAATCGTGTGGTTGCAAATAAATGTGGCCCAAATCCCGTGGAGAAATTCGAAATTGGGGGTAGTAAGGTCCGCTAAAAAAACGGTTTTTGCCCCACCCCCCCCCCCCCCCACCCCCCCCTCCCCCCCCCCCCCCAAAAAAAAAAACCGGCCGGCTGGGATCCCGCCTTGGTAGGCCGTGGGTATTTTTGAGTTGTCAGTCTAGTCATGTACTCTTTTAATATAATCAAGTCTTTGTCTTGTATCACATTTTATATCACATGTTGTATGGTGTCTTTTATAATGTTAGGAAACATGTCATCGTTTAACCACCATCAATACTCTTAGTCAGTGTAGTCATAGTGTTTTTATACTCATAGGTCATGTCTTTTAGGTAGGCCGCATGTATTTTTGTGTTGTGTCAGTCTAGTCATGTACACTTAATATCTCATGTCTGTCCTTATATCGCATTTTATATCACATGTTGTATGGTGTCTTTTTAGGTTGGTTATGTTTGTGTTTTAGCGTGTTTCGCTACGTGTGTGACTTCATCTACAAGTGGGTTTGATTGGCCCGTTGATGATGATTGAAATAAACTAAACTAAACTAATATCACCATCAGTGTTGACAGCTGTTTGCTTATGCCCTCCCCACCCGTGCGTCGCCCCAGCATCATCCCTGAGTATGACACCTCGCCCCCTCCATCGTGTACCGGCAGGCGATTCCGCGGCTGTGGCGCGCGCTTGAGAGTCCTCGTTCGGGTGAAAACACGCGCTCGGCTGTCGCGAGGCTGAACCTGTCCGACAGTCAGACCCAGTTCTGCTTCTGCGACACTGAGCTGTGTAACGCCGCTCCGTCCGGCCGCTCCGCCCCCGGCCTCGGGCGCGCTGCTGGCTGTGGCGGCGGCAGGCGGCGGCGGCGGCGGCGGTAGCGGGCCAGCTCAGGCCGCACCGGTAACCCGTCGCTGACACACCCGTCCGACCTGTGACCTCCGGCCGCCGCCGGGCGGCACAGCTGAGACTGCCGCTGGGGACGGGTGACTCGCCACGCGGCGCTGTGACTCGTGCCGCCTGTGGTCCTCAGTGGAGACTGCCGCTGGGACGGGTTGGACTCGCCACGCGGCACTGTGATTCGTGCCGCCTGTGGTGATCAGCTGAGACTGCCGCTGGGACCGGGTGACTCGCCACGCGGCGCTGTGATTAGTGCCGCCTGTGGTGATCAGCTGAGACTGCCGCCTGGGACCGGGTGACTCGCCACGCGGCGCTGTGACTCGTGCCGCCTGTGGTCATCAGTGGAGACTGCCCGCACCGTCAAGCCAGCACAGCCAGCCAGCCAGTCCAGGCCAAGCCAGCCAGTCAGCCAGGCGAAGTCAGCCAGCCAGCCAAGCCAGCCAGCCAGCCAGGCCAGCCAGCACAGCCAGCCAGCCAGCCAGCAGCAGCCAGCAGCCGCCGGCCGGCCGGCCGCCAGCCAGCCAGCCCAGCCAGCCCAGCCAGCCAGCCAGCCAAGCCAGCCAGCCAGCCAGGCCAGCCAGCCAGCCAGCAGCCAGCCAGCAGCCAGCCAGCCAGCCAGCCAGCCAGCCAGCCAGCCAGCCAGCCCAGCCAGCCAGCCAGCAGCAAGCCAGCCAGCGCAGCCAGCCAGCCAGCCAGCCAGCCAGCAAGCCAGCCAGCCAGCCAGCCAGTCAGCGGCCGACAGCCCTGGCCTCAGCCGGCTGAGACGGTGACTGGTAGACAGACACGACGCGCTCGCCAGGACCGGCGCCTGCCTCCCACTGCTGCCAGCGCGGCGGCGGCGGCGGTCTGGCGGCGGTCGGCGTGGGAGGCAGCAGTGACTCAGCCGGGGCCACGGGCCACAGGAACCACAGCAGGACCAGACTGTGACTGTGTGACCGCGCCATGCTGCGTCACAGGACACTCGACACCGGAGGGATGGCTGCCGTATGCCCGTATCAGGGGCGGGACACCACGCCAGGGCTGTACTCGGTCACCGGCGTCACGATCGCCGGCGCGGGGAGGAAAGGGACCGCGTGACATCGAGTCTGGACTGAACAATGTGACCCAATACGGGCAATAATCCACTGATGCCGTATACCATTACAGCATCCGACGGACTCTGAAGTGATACGACTAATGGCCGATTCGTTATGATGTTGTGTTATCGCGCAACACAGCCCTGTGTGTGGTGCTTGGCGACTCGACAAATGAATGAATACATTCTGAGATAATATGACATGTAAACTAGCGAATTAACTGAAAGCAGACATACTAAACTAACAGCATCCTAACACGGAAACCAACGACTGAATATGTACAAGACAGAATCGCCTAGTCGGAATTTGAGTGCACGCCAACCGCTGGCAGAGCTGTGCAAAACTATGACCGGCTTTGCGGAGAAGTGGCCGCGTTCTCGGGAACTGAACCACTAACGCTGTCTTCAGAGGAGCAGTAATACGGCCCCGGTCAGCCAAGAGTAGCGTCAGCCGATGACTCAGCCCGCGTCCATCGGACCAGATCTGTACCAGTGACGAGCAGCCGATCAGCGTCCATCAGACCAGATCTGTACCAGTGACGAGCAGCCGATCAGCGTCCATCAGACCAGCCTCTGTACTAAGTGACGAGAGCAGCCGATCAGCGTCCATCAGGCCAGCTCTAGTACCAGTGACGAGCAGCCGATCAGCGTCCATCAGGCCCAGCTCTGTAGGTGGGTGGGGGTGGGGTTGTAATGGGGAAAGATATGGAGCCAGTGACGAGCAGCCGATCAGCGTCCATCAGACCAGCTCTATACTAGTGACGAGAGCAGCCGATCAGCGTCCATCAGGCCAGCTCTGTACCAGTGACGAGAGCAGCCGATCAGCGTCCATCAGACCAGATCTGTACCAGTGACGAGCAGCCGATCAGCGTCCAATCAGACCAGCTCTGTACTAGTGACGAGAGCAGCCGATCAGCGTCCATCGGACCAGATCTGTACCAGTGACGAGAGCCGATCAAGCGTCACCATCAGACCCAGCTCTGTACTAGTGACGAGAGCAGCCGATCAGCGTCCATCGGACCAGATCTGTACCAGTGACGAGCAGCCGATCAGCGTCCATCAGACCATGCTCTGTACTAGTGGAACAGAGAGAGCAGCCGATCAGCGGTCATCAGACCCAGCTCTGTACCCAGTGACGAGCAGCGATCAGCGTCCATCAGACCCAGCTCTGTACTAGTGACGAGAGCAGCCGATCAGCGTCCATCAGACCAGATCTGTACCAGTGACGAGCAGCCGATCAGCGTCCATCAGACCAGCTCTGTACTAGTGACGAGAGCAGCCGATCAGCGTCCATCAGGCCAGCTCTGTACCAGTGACGAGCAGCCGATCAGCGTCATCAGACCAGCTCTGTACCAGTGACGAGAGCAGCCGATCAGCGTCCATCAGACCAGATCTGTACCAGTGACGAGCAGCCGATCAGCGTCCATCAGGCCCAGCTCTGTACCAGTGACGAGCAGCCGATCAGCGTCCATCAGGCCAGCTCTGTACAGTGACGAGCAGCCGATCAGCGTCCATCAGGCCAGCTCTGTACAGTGACGAGCAGCGATCAGCGTCCATCAGACCAGCTCTGTACAACAGTGACGAGCAGCCGATCAGCGTCCATCAGACCAGATCTGTACCAGTGACGAGCAGCGATCAGCGTCATCAGGCCAGCTCTGATACCATGACGAGCTGCCGATCAGCAGTCCATCAGGCCAGCTCTGTACCAGTGACGAGCAGCCGATCAGCGTCCATCAGGCCAGCTCTGTACCAGTGACGAGCAGCCGATCAGCGTCCATCAGACCCAGATCAGGCCAGCTCTGTACCAGTGACGAGCAGCCGATCAGCGTCCACTCAGACCAGCTCTGTACCAGTGAACGAGCAGCCGATCAGCGTCCATCAGGCCAGCTCTGTACCAGCTCCTGTACCAGTGACGAGCAGCCGATCAGCGTCCATCAGGCCAGCTCTGTACCAGCTCTGTACCAAGCTCTGTACCAGCTCTGTACCAGCTCTGTACCAGCTCTGTACCAGCTCTGTACCGTACCAGCCTCTGTACCAGCTCTGTACCAGCTCTGTACCAGCTCTGTACCAGTGACGAGCAGCCGATCAGAGGGACATTAGCCCCTGACACCCCGGGGTCGGCACTGACACGTGTGATGGACGCAGCCGATTGTGGCGCCGTGTTCTACCGATGCCGCCGTTTGATGTTCTGTCGGCCGGCTGCTCCGCACCAGCTCAGCCTGAGCACGGACCGCTGCCCGCCCCCGTCAGGAGTGCAACTGACCCAGCAGGATGACGATCGGCGATCCCTGTCCTATTGCAGCATCGCATCTGAGGCTCACTTCCCAGGTGCAGAGCCTGTAAAACTGGCGAACCGCGCAGCCTCTTCTGGTGCAGGCATTATATGTATGTTAGCACGCCGTAGTGGCAAATAATGTAAACAAACCCCACCGTTCCATTGGGAAATACCCCTTGAAACAGTACCATGCAAATACTCCTTCAAAACGTACTATTTCCATGGGAAATACCCCTTCAAACTGTAGGTACTATTCCCAAGAGAAATACTCATTAAAACCCGTACCCTTCCTATGGAATATATTCCTTACCTTTCATCTCGGACCGCTCACTGGGCATGTTTCCTGACGAGCAGCTGCCACCAGTACCAGTCATATACCGCAGACGAACAGAACAGGCCGGCCAGAGAAACAAAGGCAACAAGGTAAACACCGCTACACCAGCGGTCGCCAAGTGCAAGTGCTTACTTTGTGGTGTGATTTTAAATGCACCGGACTGAGCCTTAACTGACGTGTTAACCGTATTAGTGGCAGGCTCCTGGCTACCCCCTATTACTGGGGCGCGGGGGCGGATCCCCCCCCCGCGGAGATCTCGAGATCTACCCGTCCGTTTTTCCACATATCAAACGGCGTCTGATTCCCCTCAACACGATCTACATTTCCAAAAAATAACAAATCCTATTTTTTTTTATAGGGGGGCAACAAGGGGGGGGGGGGGGGCAAAAACGACAAATATTAGAGGTATTTGTGATCCAACATAGCTGTCATGTTTATCAACCGATTTCAACGCAACTAATGGGATCGATAGAGATTGAATTGGGGATTGATATATGATGGTGACTTTGAAAATTCAAAAATCATAGGGCGTTTTCAGGTCACTAAATTTTGGGGTAAAATAAATGCCTTATAAAACCGTATTTTTCGACTTCTTTTTCGATAAATGAAATGGTGCGCTATTGTGACATCGGACACAACAGTTATAAAGCATATTTGCATCCATAGGCGGTGCCAGGTTAGCGAAAATGGAGCAAAATATATGAAAATAACTTCCTGTAAACCCTCCCCTTTTCAAGTCCCTAAAACCACCTCTGTCGTGCAATATTTATTATAGTTCACTTAAATCAACTAATTTGCACTTGTTTTCAATCACCGTAAACCTATGTAATCCTTTATACCTTCAGGCAGTTAGGAAGAAGCCATGAAGATCGCATCTCCGTATTATCGCTAAATGTCACAGAATACAAACAAATCCTCCCAAAATGGGCCCTGGAACCCGCCCTCTGTTCAGGTTAGGGAACTCAAAATTTTGACTCCATATGCGAAATTCAATTATAGGAAAAGTCTCAAAATTGCATGGGTCTGCTCTTAGCCGTTCGGGAGATATCTGCGAAAAACCTGAGGGGTGGCAGAATCTGCCCCCCGCCAGTAATAGGGTTAAAGCTAACAGCCCGTCCTACAATAAAACAAGGTGCTGAGCTCAAGCTGAGGGAATTATTAAAGGAAATGTTTCACCTTTGCATTAGTTTTAAACTGAGATAGCCATTATCTTGGACGTTATTGAAATGTCTAAATTACTAAGTTCATTTTCACAAAACTTAACCGTTTTTAAGCAATTTAATTTACCATTTGCAAAATGACTCCAGGCTGGTGCAGCCGCTGATTGGCTGACAGACACTTTTTTCAGCCAATCCCACGTTTGGTCAGCCAATCAGCGGACGGTATATAGCTCAATAATGACGTCATTCGCCCAAATCTAAAAACTTAACTTGTATAAAGTTAAGTGACTTTTCGAGGTGGAACAATTTCACCCATCGTTTCAGCAGCACTTACTCATATTTTCTACTACAACCAGCGTATATTTGACAACTTTCAGAAAGGTGAACATTTCTTTTAACCCGCGCACTGCAGGGGGGGGGGGTGATTTCCGCCCCCCCCCACCTCAGGTTTTTTCGCAGATAGCGAAAAAACGGCGGCAGCGCAGCACACCTGTTAGGACATCAATTTCGCACACTTTGGAGAGAAAAAAATAACCTCGGGTCATCTCAAGTCAGGTCACCAGACCATGCCAAGTGACTCCACTCCAAAAATATTTGCAGCTGTGCCAAAAGCCAGAGTTTCTCACCGATCAGTTTGAAACTTACTGGATGTCATGAGGGCATAAGAACTTACAAATTCGAATATCTCGGAATTCTGATATCGGTGACTTAAGGGAAATAATGACCTTTTGATTTTTGTTAGCAGCATTTCTTAGGCTACCGTTATGGTTTCAAATTATTTTATTTAAATTTGAAAATTAAATAAAATTATTCCAAATTCAAAGTTGTAAGTTTGGAAAAAATACAAAACAAGTACCTTGTGTACTTCATGAAGGTCAATTACAAATTCGTCCTTCCCTACCATTGTTTACATCGAGTGCGGCATTTTTGGAGGCTCTGTGACGTTTCCGATCAAACTGAGCCCTGCTCGGACACACGCTAGTAGCCCTAGTAGCGCTTTCGTTCTCCATGGCAACCCAGCGTCAGCAATCAAAAGCCAGAAAGGGAATACGTTCTGGCTTTTCATTGGCTCACGCCTGGTTGGCCATGGAGAACGAAAGCGCTACTAGCGCTACTAGCGTGCGTTCGAGCAGCGCTCCGATCCGTGAAGCAATCCGTGAAGCGTCCGTGTGATGCATGACTGACTATCAGTATAAGTCATGAATAACAACAACATGCAAACTATACCAACTCGAATGAAATAAGGGCGGAATGATTTGAACCCCAGGCAAGCAAGTATTCGCAAAGCACTCGGCACTGCGCCACAATAGCCAAAAGGCGAGGGAAATGCCTATTGAATACAATATTATTTACGTCATAAGTTTCTGAAGTGTCAACTACTATGAAATACAGTGATAAAATACCTTTAATAATGATTAACAAGAAAATGCAAACTTAAAAAAAAAATGAATAAGTCTTTAATAGCTTTCAACTCAAAATCAGATATATTTTGCAATGCTACACAAGGAATGGCACCAGTGACGTCATTAACGAAGCCTGCTACGGGACTTGGTATACTAATCAGGAACAACTCGCCACAATGGTTAAGTGCGCCGAGAAGCATGACAATGACTTTGTAAACAAATCGCCGACGCTAAATAGGTCGCCGTCGATGTGCATCGATGAGCCTCTGATTTAATTGCCAGTTTTGTGTTATTGTTTGTTAGTTTTTGGGGAACAATTATTATTTTTCATGATAATATAAAGCATAGTGTTATATACAGCCACAGACAAATATACAAAACTCCTAATGTTGAAAACAAATGAATCGATTTTCAAAATTGAGGGTCACAACCACTACTATGCCGGCCGTGATGTGCATCGATGAGCTTCCGATTTTATTGCCACTTTTTCCAATCGCTGTTAGTTTTAGAGGATCGCCGGGCAAATATCACAATAAGCAGAACGCACAATATATTTTCCCACTCCATTGCGTAAAAAAGCAATACGGAAAAGCCCGCAGTTTGATGAGGACCAAAAGTACTTGCAAGTACCGGTCGTTAAAAGTGTGGAACGCTTATCAACTTTGACTTGAAATATCTTTCGGTAGGAAAGTTTTCATGCAAAATGTGATGAAATTTACAATATATTTTGGTCTCGTCTGGCGATTTCAAGTGCTAACTCCATTTTTGTGGAAGGAAAAGTCTTATTTCCCCTTTAAGGTCAGGTTAATTGTGTAACTTCCCCATAATAAGTCAATGGGGAAATATACAAATGCTTCCTATTTCAAGGATATGCATATTATATATGTCCAATTACTTCCAATTACTGTCCAAATGATGTCCAACTTACTTCTGGATAATGTTATTATATAATATATTGATGATACAAGTGTAAGTTTTGTTCACGTGACCCCCTATGGGGTCATTTGAGGTCATCCGAGGTCACCATCACTTTTTTGTCAATACCTCCCGACATAATGAAGATAGAAGTAAAACAGGCAGCAATGTGTTTGTCTCGTCGGGAACAGTCTTCCCATATGCAACATGCCCTACTTGGGTCACCACTTGACCTCGACACTGAAGTAAAAAATTTTAAGTTGACTAACAAGGTCACCGTGTATATCATTCAAAGCGCCTTGACGAGATAAACACAATGGCGCAAACAGTTTTCCGTTATCTTTATTAAGTAAAAAGTTAATAGCGATAAACAATTTTGGGGAAAAAACATCATTTTTTTCCTTTTTTGACCTCTGGAGCCTCAAATAATTGACCTGAGATCAAATTTGAGAACACCTTATCGATTGAAAACATAACTGGCTGGCGATTGTTTTCTTTCTGTTTGTTTCTAACTAGCAAGTTTCAGAGGTATATGGGGAATTTTCTGGACTCGAACTCTAAAACAGGAAGATGAAAAACTGGAAAATTTGACCTTTGATGACCTCTGGTGACCTCAATTTTGACCCTGACGTGTTATCCATTAGCGCGTGTTATCTATTAGATCGGCACTATCGAAGAAGCATGCATTCAAGTTTGTGCCGACATTTCTGCTATGTCAACACAAATGTCATTAAAAGCACGAAATACCCTACTTTTAGTTTTAATTTTGACTTCACAGTGTAGCCAAGGTTCCATTCTAACCTGAAAACATGCACATTGCAAGATTCTTGCTTTATTCCCATTCGTCATTACATCGTAAGCATACATCGATTTCGCGAGCCGCGGTTCTCTTGTTGTAAGCTTCATGCAAAGGTCCGTGTTGTCGGTGCCGTTTATACTTCCACGTGTGATTGGACTCAACAACTCTCTGCCATATTCTTAATCCACGGTCAATTTTGAACATATTCATGTATGTCCCATATTGAAATGATAAATCACTCGACCAATTATGGCGGGCTAGATCGGGATCCTGGCCCATAGTGCGTAGGGTGAAGTGAAAAAGCTCCCGTACGGGCGCGGGTTAAGGCACTTTCATGCAAAGCATAATTACTATGCGGGATAAGTATGATGCTATTGCGTTCGCGAACAATCCAGCCTTGCCAACGCAGTTTTCCTTTGGTTTTTGGGGCAACGATTAAAGTTTGCCAGTTTGGAGAGCAGACATTGTCGCTTCATACCCGTGCCGAAAGCCGCACAAATACCGACTCTGTGACAATGCGGCAATTAGCCTGAAACCATGTCTTCCGGAAATGAAACACATGATAATCCGAAATGTAATAAGATACCGGAAGACATGTCTATCAGGTTCACGAATCTCTGTCGCTATCAGGTTCACGAAACTCTCTGTCGCTATCAGGTTCACGAATCTCTGTCGCTATTAGGTTCACGAATCTCTGTCGCTATCAGGTTCACGAATCGCTGTAAGCTTCACAGCAGCTGTGCTTGTCCGATCCTAATTGCCCTTAAATCATTAAGGCAAATCACCAGCGAATTGACGTGTTAAGTAAGCATGGAGGCGTGCGTCGCCCTCTGCCAGTGAAATGGATGGCAGCAACGCGACCTAGTGGCGCCACTACAGCGGTTCACCCTATACTGCATAAGTGTACACATATATATAGGTAGAGATAGATTTGGGATGTCGTTGGCATGCATGTGGGTTCAAAAAGGCCCTACCGCCTATATAGAACAGACACAGCGTGCGGAACGGGGGGGGGGGGGGGGGGGTCAGTGGCAGGCCAGCGGTACTCACGTGGTTGTCCTAGCTTCTCGTTCTTGAGCGAGATGAACGCGCGTTTTTGTAGATAAACTGCAGGCGAGCCCGCGCTCCTGGGCGTGCTTGTTGATGATCATGGCGTACCTCCATGTCGTACCCCTGTCGACGGAGACACACACCCGTCAACCGGAGACACTGGCAGGATACACAGCAACCAACGGAAACGAGTCGTCAACGGAGACAAGCCAGAAGGAGGCAACTTGGACAGCAGCAGCTCCGTCCGTTGGAGACGAGACTGTTCTGGCTGTGTTTAGAGCCACAGAGCCACAGAGCCACAGAGCCACAGAGCCACGGGAGATACCGAGATACCGAGATACCGAGATACACGAGAGACACCGAGAGACACCGAGGACCACCGACACAGACCGAGAGACACCGAGAGACACCGAGAGACACCGAGAGACACCGAGAGACACCGAGAGACACACGAGAGACACCGAGAGACACCGAGAGACACCGAGAGACACCGAGACACCGAGAGACACCGAGACCCCGAGAGACACCGAGAGACACCGAGAGACACCGAGAGACACCGACACCGAGAGACACGAGAGACCACCGAGAGACACCGAGGAGACACCGAGAGACACACCGAGAGACACCCGAGAGACACCGAGAGACACCGAGAGACACCGAGAGACACGAGAGACACCCCGAGAGACACCGAGAGACACCGAGAGACACCGAGAGACACCGAGAGACACCGAGAGGACACCGCGGAGACACCGAGAGACACCGAGAGACACCGAGAGACACCGAGAGACACCGAGAGACCACGAGAGACACCGAGAGACACCGGAGAGACACCGAGAGAGACACCGAGAGACACCGAGAGACACGAGAGACACCGAGAGACACCGAGAGACACCGAGAGACACCGAGAGACACCGAGAGACACCGAGAGACACCGAGAGACACCGAGAGACACCGAGAGACACCGAAGACACCGTTGAGACACCGAGAGACACCGAGAGACCACGCACGAGACACCCGAGAGACACCGAGAGACACCGAGAGACCCGAGAGACACCGAGAGACACCGAGAGACACCGAGAGGACCACCGAGAGACACACGAGAGACACGAGAGACACCGAGAGACACCGAGAGACACCGAGAGACACCGAGAGACACCGAGGAGACACCGAGAGACACGAGAGACCCGAAGAGACACCGAGAGACACAGAGAGGACACAGCAGAGACAACCGAGAGACACCGAGAGACACAGAGAGACACCGAGAGACACCGAGAGACACCGAGAGACACCGAGAGACACCGAGAGACACGAGAGACACAGAGAGACACAGAGAAACACAGAGAGACACAGAGAGACACAGAGAGACACAGAGAGACACAGAGAGACACAGAGAGACACAGAGAGACACAGAGAGACACAGAGAGACCACAGAGACAACAGAGAGACACAGAGAGACACAGAGAGACAACAGAGAGACACAGAGGAGACACAGAGAGACACAGAGGACACAGAGAGACACAGAGAGACACAGAGAGACAGAGAGACCAGAGAGAACACAGAGAGACACAGAGAGACACAGAGAGACACAGAGAGACACAGAGAGACACAGAGAGACACAGAGAGACACAGAGAGACACAGAGAGACACAGAGACACAGAGAGACAAGAGAGACCACAGAGAGACACAGAGAGACACAGAGAGACAAGAGGACACAGAGAGACACAGAGAGACACAGAGAGACACAGAGAGACACAGGAGAGACACAGAGAGACACATGAGAGACACAGAGAGACACAGAGAGACACAGAGAGACACAGAGAGACACAGAGAGACACAGAGACACAGAGAGACCAGAGAGACACAGAGAGACCCAGAGAGACCCAGAGAGACCAGAGAGACCCAGAGAGACCCAGAGAGACCCAGAGAGACCAGAGACCAGAGAGACCCAGAGAGACCCCAGAGAGACCCAGAGAGACCACAGAGAGACCCAGAAGAGACCCAGAGAGAACCCAGAGAGACCCAGAGAGACCAGAGAGACCAGAGGACCCAGAGAGACCCAGAGAGACCCAGAGAGACCCAGAGAGACCCAGAGAGACCAGAGAGACCAGAGAGACCAGAGAGACCCAGAGAGACCCAGAGAGACCCAGAGAGACCAGTAGAGACCCAGAGAGACCCAGAGAGACCCAGAGAGACCCAGAGAGACCCAGAGAGACCCAAAGCAGAGACACCAGAGAGACACAGAGAGACACAGAGAGACACAGAGAGACACAGAGAGACACAGAGAGACCACATAGAGACACAGAGAGCACAGAGAGACACAGAGACACAGAGAGACACAGAGAGACACAGAGAGACACGAGGACACAGAGAGACACAGAGAGAACAGAGAGACACAGAGAGACACAGAGAGGACCACAGAGAGAGACACAGAGAGACACAGAGAGACACAGAGGACACAGAGAGACACAGAGAGACACAGAGAGACACAGAGAGACACAGAGAGACACAGAGAGACACAGAAGAGAGACACAGAGAGACACAGCAGAGACACAGAGACACAGAAGAGACACAGAGAGACACAGAGGAGACACAGAGAGACACAGAGAGACACAGAGAGACACAGAGAGACACAGAGAGACACAGAGAGACAGAGAGACAGAGAGACAGAGAGACAGAGAGAGAGAGAGAGAGACAGACAGAGACAGAGACAGAGACAGGAACAGAGACGAGACAGAGACGAGAAGAGACAGAGACAGAGACAGAGACAGAGACAAGACAGAGACAGAGACAGAGACAGAGAAGAGACAGAGACAGAGGACAGAGACAGAGACAGAGACAGAGACAGAGACAGAGACAGAGACAGAGACAGAGACAGAGACAGAGACAGAGACAGAGAGAGACAGAGACAGAGGACAAGAGACAGAGACAGAGACAGAGACAGAGACAGAGACAGAGACAGAGACAGAGACAGAGACAGAGACAGAGACAGAGACAGAGACAGAGACAGAGACAGAGACAGAGACCAGAGACAGAGACAGAGACAGAGACAGCGACAGAGCAGAGCAGAGACAGAGACAGAGAGACAGAGACAGAGACAGAGGACAGAGACAGAGACAGAGACAGAGACAGAGACAGAGACAGAGACAGAGACAGAGACAGAGACAGAGACAGAGACAGAGACAGAGACAGAGACAGAGACAGAGACAGAGACAGAGGACAGAGCAGAGACAGAGACAGAGACAGAGACAGAGACAGAGACAGAGACAGAGACAGAGACAGAGACAGAGACAGAGACAGAGACAGAGACAGAGACAGAGACAGAGACAGAGACAGAGACAGAGACAGAGACAGAGACAGAGACAGAGACAGAGACAGAGACAGAGACAGAGACGAGGACAGAGACAGAGACAGAGACAGAGACAGAGACAGAGACAGAGACAGAGACAGAGACAGAGTTGACAGAGACAGAGACAGAGACAGAGAACAGAGACAGAGACAGAGACAAGAGACAGAGACAGAGACAGAGACAGAGACAGAGACAGAGACAGAGAAGAGACAAGAGACAGAGACAGAGACAGAGACAGAGACAGAGACAGAGACAGAGACAGAGACAGAGACAGAGACAGAGACAGAGAAGAGACAGAGACAGAGACAGAGGACAGAGACAGAGACAGAGGACAGAGACAAGACAGAGACAGAGACAGAGACAGAGACAGAGACATGAGACAGAAGGACAGAGACAGAGACAGAGACAGAGACAGAGACAGAGACAGAGACAGAGACAGAGACAGAGACAGAGACAGAGACAGAGGACAGAGACAGAGACAGAGACAGAGACAGAGGACAGAGACAGAGACAGAGACAGAGACAGAGACAGAGACAGAGACAGAGACAGAGACAGAGACAGAGACAGAGACAGAGGACAGAGACAGAGACAGAGACAGAGACAGAGACAGAGACCAGAGACAGAGACAGAGACAGAGACAGAGACAGAGACAGAGGACAGAGACAGAGACAGAGAACAGAGACAGAGACAGAGACAGAGACAGAGACAGAGACAGAGACAGAACAGAGACAGAGACAGAGACAGAGACAGAGACAGAGACAGAGAGAGAGAGAGAGAGAGAGAGAGGAGAGAGAGACGAGAGAGAGAGAGAGAGAGGAGAGAGAAGAGAGAGGAGAGAGAGAAGAGAGAGAGAGAGAGAGAGAGAGGAGGAGAGAGAGAGAGAGAGAGAGAGAGAGAGAGAGAGAGAGAGAGAGAGAGACCTGAGAGAGAGGAGAGAGAGAGAGAGAGAGAGAGAGAGAGAGAAGAGGAAGAGATGAGAGAGAGATTAGAGACGAGAGAGAGAGAGAGGAGAGAGAGAGAGAGAGAGATGAGAGAGAGAAGCTGTCTATCAACCACCTAGCTTGTCTAACAGCCGAGACATGAGGCGGCTGTGCAGTGGCCACAGCGTACGCACCGCAGTGGCCCGTGCGGCCGTGCGTACGCTGCGTACGCAAACGCATCATACCACCCTCCCCTCTCCGTCCCCGGTACCCCTCCCCGTCCCCGTCCCCCGTACCCCCTCCCTCTCCGTCCCCGGTACCACTCTCCTTCGGCTCCGTCCCCGGTACCCCCTCCCCCTCTCGGGTCCCCGGTACCCCTCCCCGTCCCCGGTTACCCCTCCCCTCTCCGTCACCCGGTACCCTTCCCCTCCCCCGTCCCCGGTTATCCATCCCCTCCCCGTCCCCGGTACCCCTCCCTCTCCGTCCACGGTACCCCTCCCTCCCCTCCCCTCCCCTCCCCGTCCACGGTCCCCCTCCCTTCCCCCTCCCCTCCCGTCCCCGGTACCCCCTCCCTCCCACTACGTCACACGTCCCGCGGTGCCCATCCCCTCTCCGTCCCCGGTACCCACCCTCCCCTCGCCGTCCCCCGGTACCCCTCCTCCCCTCTCCGTCCCCCGGTACCCTCCCTCCCTCCCCGTCCCCGGTACCCCTCCCTCCCTCCCCTGTCCCCGGTACCCCTCCCTCCCTCCCCGTCCCCGGTACCCCCCTCCCACTCCCCTCTCCGTCCCCCGGTACCCCTCCCTCCCCGTCCCCGGTCACCCATCCCCTCCCCGTCCCCGGTACCCCCTCCACTCCCCTCTCCGGTACCACCTCCACTCCCTCTCCGGTTAACCCTCCCCTCCCCTCTCCGTCCCCGGTACCCATCCACTCCCCGTTCCCCGGTACCCCTCCTCCCCCTCTCCGTTCCCGGTACCCCTCCCCTCTCCGACTCCCCGGTACCCCTCCCTCCCCTCTCCGTCCCCGGTCACACCACCGGGCGATAGCCAGGCTGGCGCCCGCGCTGGAGAGGCTCCCGATCCCTATGTACACGCCACCCCGGCCTCAGACCGAGCACGCAGACTGCGTCGGTCCCAGATAAGAACAACCGCCTGCTTCCGCCTCCCCTACCCCGTGTTACACACCTCTCGATACGCAGACGATCGCACCCAGCGACTGTAGATAACGCATCCGGCCCTGCAGAGCGATCACTGACCCGAGAGCAACACTGTATGCACATTTGTACAATCGTCTATCTCGCTGGAGTGTGCACACTGCTTTATCGGCTCGCGAGAGGAACCAAGTGGAGAGATGCCGCCACATATGCGTTCCTCGTCCGGAACAACCTGCGATGGTTCAGCTGACGCCAGGACGTCGCTTCGTTACAGCCGTTTCATCCCTGCACGACACAATCGCCAAGAATGGCCGAGTGTACCATGTACCTTGTACCTTACAGTGACCGTGTGTACCGTGCACCGTGTGTACCGCGTGCATTGCAGTGGCCGTGTGTACCGTGTCTGCCGTGGTGGTACTGACCGTGTAGGAGATGACTGTACCGTGTCTGCCGTGGTGTACTGACCGTGTAGGAGATGACTGTACCGTGTCTGCCGTGGTGTTACTGACCGTGTAGGAGATGACTGTTACCGTGTCTGCCGTTGTGTACTGACCGTGTAGGAGATGACGGCCACGATGGCGTTGGTGCCCTTGCCGTAGTCGTCCATGCCGATGGCGTCGTGGTGGGTCGGACGGAAGAACGGCGCGTGCGGCGTCTGAAAAGACAAACGGTGACACTCAGATTCAGAGCAGCAGGTGAGTCGGGTCGACACGTAGAAGCAGCAGGTGAGTCGGGTCCGGACACGTTGAAGCAGCAGGTGAGTCGGGTCCGACACGTTGAAGCAGCAGGTGAGTCGGGTCCGACACGTTGAAGCAGCAGGTGAGTCGGGTCGACACGTAGAAGCAGCAAGGTGAGTCGGGTCCGACACGTTGAAGCAGCAGGTGAGTCCGGGTCCGACACGTAAGAGCAGCAGGTGAGTCGGGTCGACACGTTGAAGCAGCAGGTGAGTCGGGTCCGACACGTTGAAGCAGCAGGTGAGTCGGGTCCGACACGTAGAAGCAGCAGGTGAGTCGGGTCCGACACGTTGAAGCAGCAGGTGAGTCGGGTCCGACACGTTGAAGCAGCAGGTGAGTCGGGTCCGACACGTAGAAGCAGCAGGTGAGTCGGGTCCGACACGTTGAAGCAGCAGGTGAGTCGGGTCCGACACGTTGAAGCAGCAGGTGAGTCGGGTCCGACACGTAGAAGCAGCAGGTGAGTCGGGTCCGACACGTTGAAGCAGCAGGTGAGTCGGGTCCGACACGTTGAAGCAGCAGGTGAGTCGGGTCCGACACGTTGAAGCAGCAGGTGAGTCGGGTCCGACACGTAGAAGCAGCAGGTGAGTCGGGTCCGACACGTTGAAGCAGCAGGTGAGTCGGGTCCGACACGTTGAAGCAGCAGGTGAGTCGGGTCCGACACGTTGAAGCAGCAGATGAGTCGGGTCCGACACGTAGAAGCAGCAGGTGAGTCGGGTCCGACACGTTGAAGCAGCAGGTGAGTCGGGTCCGACACGTTGAAGCAGCAGGTGAGTCGGGTCCGACACGTTGAAGCAGCAGGTGAGTCGGGTCCGACACGTAGAAGCAGTAAGTCAGACTGGTGGTGGGTATATGAACAGCGACTTGGCAGAATATATACATGGTACGGTACCAGTCACTCTCCGCACACGGTATCACAGAGACAATGACGTCACAAGTCTAAAATGAGAGCACCGCACGGATACAGGACAGCCATTCTGGGGTGTCCCCGGACGTCGTGTCGCAGCTCAGTCGACCCTCGGCCGATTCTCCACCTCCACTCCCTCCACCTGTCCTCCCACCACCCTCCACCTGTCCTCCCACCACCCTCCACCTGTCCTCCCACCACCCTCCACCTGTCCTCCCACCTCTCTCCACCTGTCAGTCGCCACCCAACTGACGCCGCCCAGTCTGACCTGCAGCCGGTAGAGTTTGTTCTCGCTGCAGGCCGGCCAGTTGTGTCTCGGCGTGCCCATCGTCTGTTTGCTCATCTGGCACTGGTACATGTTGCGGGGCGACTGGTTCAGGTCGGAGAGCGGCACCAGCAGACCCAGGCTGGACAGCAGCGAGGTGTCGTCCAGCTCCACGTGACTGTACAGCTCCAGAGACTGCGGGCAATAGAGAGCGGCGGGTTAGAGTCCAGCTCCGACTGTACAGCTCCAGATACTGCGGGCAATAGAGAGCGGCGGGTTAGAGTCCAGCTCCGACTGTACAGCTCCGTAGACTGCGGGCAATAGAGAGCGGCGGGTTAGAGTCCAGCTCCGACTGTACAGCTCCGTAGACTGCGGGCAATAGAGAGCGGCGAGGTGTCATCCAGCTCCGACTGTACAGCTCCAGAGACTGCGGGCAATAGAGAGCGGCGGGTTAGAGTCCAGCTCCGACTGTACAGCTCCAGAGACTGCGGGCAATAGAGAGCGGCAGGTTAGAGTCCAGCTCCGACTGTACAGCTCCAGATACTGCGGGCAATAGAGAGCGGCGGATTAGAGTCCAGCTCCGACTGTACAGCTCCAGAGACTGCGGGCAATAGAGAGCGGCGGATTAGAGTCCAGCTCCGACTGTACAGCTCCAGAGACTGCGGGCAATAGAGAGCGGCGGGTTAGAGTCCAGCTCCGACTATACATGCATCTCCCGAGACTGCGGGCAATAGAGAGCGGCGGGTTAGAGTCCAGCTCCGACTGTACAGCTCCAGAGACTGCGGGCAATACAGAGCGGCGGGTTAGAGTCCAGCTCTGACTGTACAGCTCCAGAGACTGCGGGCAATAGAGAGCGGCGGGTTAGAGTCCAGCTCCGACTGTACAGCTCCGGAGACTGCGGGCAATAGAGAGCGGCGGGTTAGAGTCCAGCTCCGACTGTACAGCTCCAGAGACTGTGGGCAATAGAGCGGCGGGTTAGAGTCCAGCTCCGACTGTACAGCTCCAGAGACTGCGGGCAATAGAGAGCGGCGAGGTGTCATCCAGCTCCACGTGACTGTACAGCTCCGGAGACTGCGGGCAATAGAGAGCGGCGGGTTAGAGTCCAGCTCCGACTGTACAGCTCCGGGGACTGCGGGCAATAGAGAGCGGCAGGTTAGAGTCCAGCTCCGACCGTACAGCTCCAGAGACTGCGGGCAATAGAGAGCGGCGGGTTAGAGTCCAGCTCCGACTGTACAGCTCCAGAGACTGCGGGCAATAGAGAGCGGCGGGTTAGAGTCCAGCTCCGACTGTACAACTCCGGAGACTGCGGGCAATAGAGAGCGGCGGGTTAGAGTCCAGCTCCGACTGTACAGCTCCAGAGACTGTGGGCAATAGAGCGGCGGGTTAGAGTCCAGCTCCGACTGTACAGCTCCGGAGACTGCGGGCAATAGAGAGCGGCGGGTTAGAGTCCAGCTCCGACTGTACAGCTCCAGAGACTGCGGGCAATAGAGAGCGGCGAGGTGTCATCCAGCTCCACGTGACTGTACAGCTCCGGAGACTGCGGGCAATAGAGAGCGGCCGGTTAGAGTCCAGCTCCGACTGTACAGCTCCAGAGACTGCGGGCAATAGAGAGCGGCAGGTTAGAGTCCAGCTTCGCGTGTACAGCTCCAGAGACTGCGGGCAATAGAGAGCGGCGGGTTAGAGTCCAGCTCCGACTGTACAGCTCCAGAGACTGCGGACAATAGAGAGCGGCGGGTTGGAGTCCAGCTCCGACTGTACAGCTCCAGAGACTGCGGGCAATAGAGAGCGGCGGGTTGGAGTCCAGCTCCGACTGTACAGCTCCGGAGACAGCAGGCAATAGAGAGCGGCGGGTTAGAGTCCAGCTCCGACTGTACAGCTCCAGAGACTGCGGGCAATATAGCGGCGGGTTAGAGTCCAGCTCCGACTGTACAGCTCCGGAGACTGCGGGCAATAGAGAGCGGCGGGTTAGAGTCCAGCTCCGACTGCACAGCTCCAGAGACTATGGGCAATAGAGCGGCGGGTTAGAGTCCAGCCCCGACTGTACAGCTCCAGAGACTGCGGGCAATAGAGAGCGGCGGGTTAGAGTCCAGCTCCGACTGTACAGCTCCAGAGACTGTGGGCAATAGAGCGGCGGGTTAGAGTCCAGCTCCGACTGTACAGCTCCAGAGACTGCGGGCAATATAGAGCGGCGGGTTAGAGTCCAGCTCCGACTGTACAGCTCCAGAGACTGCGGGCAATAGAGAGCGGCGAGGTGTCATCTAGCTCCACGTGACTGTACAGCTCCGGAGACTGCGGGCAATAGAGAGCGGCGGGTTAGAGTCCAGCTCCGACTGTACAGCTCCAGAGACTGCGGGCAATAGAGAGCGGCAGGTTAGAGTCCAGCTCTGACTGTACAGCTCCAGAGACTGCGGGCAATAGAGAACGGCGGATTAGAGTCCAGCTCCGACTGTACAGCTCCAGACACTGCGGGCAATAGAGCGGCGGGTTAAAGTCCAGCTCCGACTGTACAGCTCCAGAGACTGCGGGCAATAGAGAGCGTCAGGTTAGAGTCCAGCTCCGCGTGGGTGTACAGCTCCAGACTGCGGGCAATAGAGAGTGGCGGGTTAGAGTCCAGCTCTGACTGTACATCTCCAGAGACTGCGGGCAATAGAAAACGGCGGGTTAGAGTCCAGCTCCACGTGGGTGTACAGCTCCAGAGACTGTGGGCAATAGAGCAGCGGGTTAGAGTCCAGCTCCGACTGTACATCTCCGGAGACTGCGGGCAATAGAGAGCGGCGGGTTAGAGTCCAGCTCCGACTGTACATCTCCCGAGACTGCGGGCAATAGAGAGCGGCGGGTTAGAGTCCAGCTCAGACTGTGCAGCTCCAGAGACTGCGGGCAATAGAGAGCGGCGGGTTAGAGTCCAGCTCCGACTGTACAGCTCCAGAGACTGCGGGCAATAGAGAGCGGCGCGTTAGAGTCCAGCTCCGACTGTACAGCTCCAGAGACTGCGGGAATAGAGAGCGGCGGGTTAGAGTCCAGCTCCGACTGTACAGCTCCAGAGACTGCGGGCAATAGAGAGCGGCGGGTTAGAGTCCAGCTCCGACTGTACAGCTCCAGAGACTGCGGGCAATAGAGAGCGGCGGGTTAGAGTCCAGCTCCGACTGTACAGCTCCAGAGACTGCGGGCAATAGAGAGCGGCGGGTTAGAGTCCAGCTCCGACTGTACAGCTCCAGAGACTGCGGGCAATAGAGAGAGGCGGGTTAGAGTCCAGCTCCGACTGTACAGCTCCAGAAACGGCGGGCAATAGAGAGCGGCGGGTTAGAGTCCAGCTCCGACTGTACAGCTCCAGAGACTGCGGGCAATAGAGAGCGGCGGGTTAGAGTCCAGCTCCGACTGTACAGCTCCAGAGACTGCGGGCAATAGAGAGCAGCGAGGTGTCGTCCAGCTCCGACTGTACAGCTCCAGAGACTGTGGGCAATAGAGAGCGGCGGGTTAGAGTCCAGCTCCGACTGTACATCTCCGGAGACTGCGGACAATAGAGAGCAGCGAGGTGTCGTCCAGCTCCGACTGTACAGCTCCAGAGACTGCGGGCAATAGAGAGCGGCGGGTTAGAGTCCAGCTACGACTGTACAGCTCCAGAGACTGCGGGCAATAGAGCGGCGGGTTAGAGTCCAGCTCCGACTGTACAGCTCCAGAGACTGCGGGCAATAGAGAGCGGCGGGTTAGAGTCCAGCTCCGACTGTACAGCTCCAGAAACGGCGGGCAATAAAGAGCGGCGGGTTAGAGTCCAGCTCCGACTGTACATCTCCGGAGACTGCGGGCAATAGAGAGCAGCGAGGTGTCGTCCAGCTCCGACTGTACAGCTCCAGAGACTGCGGGCAATAGAGAGCGGCGGATTAGAGTCCAGCTCCGACTGTGCAGCTCCAGAGACTGCGGGAAATAGAGAGCGGCGGGTTAGAGTCCAGCTCCGACTATACATGCATCTCCGGAGACTGCGGGCAATAGAGAGCGGCGGGAGCGAGCGGCGGCGGCGGAGAGTCTTGGCAGTCGATACAGATCGAAAGTGTCGATCATTGAGTGAGTAAAGGTTACCTGCTGTCAGCAGATTGGACTGCCTATCTCAATCACAACAATCATGGAGGTTGTGCGACAACAGGCTACAGAAGACGACGACGAGAGCTCGTGCTCGGCTGGCCTGGGCACGACTAACCTCTGACGGCACCTCCTTCAGCCGGACGGCCACGTTCAGGTAGACCTGCTCCAGAGTGCCGATGTACTCGACCCTCTGACAGCGCAGGTTCAGCACGGGCCGCATCAGCCGGGCGTCACTGGAGTACAGGTACAGGGCGGGGTACTGGCCGCCCGGGCCTCGAGCGGGGATCAGCGCCACCTCCAGGTATTTGTACACCTGACAGCCGGGGACGGGAGAATATGTTAACACACACACAGCCGCATTAACTACAGTCGTAAGCAACAAAACACAGGTGGAGGTTTATGGCTCTTTTCAACAAATATTATTCCACTGCATGCGTTGCTGAATATACAAAATAAGTACAGATTAAAAACAAACATGTATATTGGAAAGTCGATGTAAATACTTTTAGGCGACTGACAAAAGATCCACAATTCACTTTGAAGGACATGACATGGTTGATATGATTGACCGAACGAGACAGAAGTGACAGCGAGCCGCCTGCTACCCCCCCCCCCCCCCCCCCTCCCAGACTCCCCGCCCTGCCCCTCCCCAGCGATGTCCCACTCAGACTCGGCGCACCTCTCCGTGGCATTTCATGTAGCGCAGTTTCTGCACCAGCCGCGGCGCGGCGCTGTGGCTCAAGTAGCCGACCACGGCTCCGTCCAGCAGTACCGTGTAACACTGAAACACGGGCGGGTCAACCACAGCCGTCAGACGGGTCAGGGACACAGTGTAAGGGTCAACCACAGCCGTCAGACGGGTCAGGGACACAGTGTAAGGGTCAACCACAGCCGTCAGACGGGTCAGGGACACAGTGTAAGGGTCAACCACAGCCGTCAGGCGGGTGAGGGGAACAGTATAAGGGTCAACCACAGCCGTCAGGCGGGTCAGGGGACACAGTGTAAGGGTCAACCACAGCCGTCAGACGGGTCAGGGGGACAGTGTAAGGGTCAACCACAGCCGTCAGACGGGTCAGGGACACAGTGTAAGGGTCAACCACAGCCGTCAGGCGGGTCAGGGACACAGTGTAAGGGTCAACCACAGCCGTCAGGCGGGTGAGGGGAACAGTACAAGGGTCAACCACAGCCGTCAGGCGGGTCAGGGACACAGTGTAAGGGTCAACCACAGTCGTCAGACGGGTGAGGGGACAGTGCAAGGGTCAACCACAGCCGTCAGACGGGTCAGGGGGACAGTGTAAGGGTCAACCACAGTCGTCAGACGGGTCAGGGACACAGTGTAAGGGTCAACCACAGCCGTCACACGGGTCAGGGACACAGTGTAAGGGTCAACCACAGCCGTCAGGCGGGTCAGGGACACAGTGTAAGGGTCAACCACAGCCGTCAGGCGGGTGAGGGGAACAGTATAAGGGTCAACCACAGCCGTCAGACGGGTCAGGGACACAGTGTAAGGGTCAACCACAGCCGTCAGGCGGGTCAGGGACACAGTGGAAGGGTCAACCACAGCCGTCAGGCGGGTGAGGGGAACAGTATAAGGGTCAACCACAGCCGTCAGGCGGGTCAGGGGACACAGTGTAAGGGTCAACCACAGCCGTCAGACGGGTCAGGGGGACAGTGTAAGGGTCAACCACAGCCGTCAGGCGGGTGAGGGGAACAGTATAAGGGTCAACCACAGCCGTCAGGCGGGTCAGGGGACACAGTGTAAGGGTCAACCACAGCCGTCAGACGGGTCAGGGGGACAGTGTAAGGGTCAACCACAGCCGTCAGGCGGGTGAAGGGAACAGTATAAGGGTCAACCACAGCCGTCAGGCGGGTCAGGGGACACAGTGTAAGGGTCAACCAAAGTCGTCAGACGGGTCAGGGACACAGTGTAAGGGTCAACCACAGCCGTCAGGCGGGTGAGGGGGACAGTGTAAGGGTCAACCACAGCCGTCAGACGGGTCAGGGAGACAGTGTAAGGGTCAACCACAGCCGTCAGGCGGGTGAGGGGAACAGTATAAGGGTCAACCACAGCCGTCAGACGGGTCAGGGGGACAGTGTAAGGGTCAACCACAGTCGTCAGACGGGTCAGGGACACAGTGTAAGGGTCAACCACAGCCGTCAGGCGGGTGAGGGGGACAGTGTAAGGGTCAACCACAGCCGTCAGACGGGTCAGGGAGACAGTGTAAGGGTCAACCACAGCCGTCAGGCGGGTGAGGGGAACAGTATAAGGGTCAACCACAGCCGTCAGGCGGGTCAGGGGACACAGTGTAAGGGTCAACCACAGCCGTCAGACGGGTCAGGGGGACAGTGTAAGGGTCAACCACAGCCGTCAGGCGGGTGAAGGGAACAGTATAAGGGTCAACCACAGCCGTCAGGCGGGTCAGGGGACACAGTGTAAGGGTCAACCACAGCCGTCAGACGGGTCAGGGGGACAGTGTAAGGGTCAACCACAGCCGTCAGGCGGGTGAGGGGGACAGTGTAAGGGTCAACCACAGTCGTCAGACGGGTCAGGGACACAGTGTAAGGGTCAACCACAGTCGTCAGACGGGTGAGGGGACACAGTGTAAGGGTCAACCACAGCCGTCAGACGGGTCAGGGGGACAGTGTAAGGGTCAACCACAGTCGTATGACGGGTCAGGGACACAGTGTAAGGGTCAACCACAGCCGTCAGGCGGGTGAGGGGGACAGTGTAAGGGTCAACCACAGCCGTCAGACGGGTCAGGGAGACAGTGTAAGGGTCAACCACAGCCGTCAGACGGGTCAGGGGACACAGTGTAAGGGTCAACCACAACCGTCAGACGGGTCAGGGGGACAGTGTAAGGGTCAACCACAGTCGTCAGACGGGTCAGGGACGCAGTGTAAGGGTCAACCACAGCCGTCAGGCGGGTAAGGGGGACAGTGTAAGGGTCAACCACAGCCGTCAGGCGGGTCAGGAAGACAGTGTAAGGGTCAACCACAGCCGTCAGGCGGGTCAGGGGACACAGTGTAAGGGTCAACCACAGCCGTCAGACGGGTCAGGGGGACAGTGTAAGGGTCAACCACAGCCGTCAGGCGGGTCAGGGAGACAGTGTAAGGGTCAACCACAGCCGTCAGGCGGGTGAGGGAAAACAGTGTAAGGGTCAACCACAGCCGTCAGACGGGTCAGGGGGACACAGTGTAAGGGTCAACCACAACCGTCATACGGGTCAGGGGGACAGTGTAAGGGTCAACCACAGTCGTCAGACGGGTCAGAGACACAGTGTAAGGGTCAACCACAGCCGTCAGACGGGTCAGGGGGACAGTGTAAGGGTCAACCACAACCGTCAGACGGGTCAGGGAGACAGTGTAAGGGTCAACTACAGCCGTCAGGCGGGTCAGGGGGACAGTGTAAGGGTCAACCACAGCCGTCAGGCGGGTGAGGGGGACAGTGTAAGGGTCAACCACAGCCGTCAGGCGGGTCAGGGGACACAGTGTAAGGGTCAACCACAGCCGTCAGACGGGTGAGGGGGACAGTGTAAGATTCAACCACAGCCGTCATACGGGTGAGGGGGACAGTGCAAGGGTCAACCACAGCCGACAGACGGGTGAGGGGACACAGTAGAAGGGTCAACCACAGCCGTCAGACGGGTCATGGAGACAGTGTAAGGGTCAACCACAGCCATCAGGCGGGTCAGGGGACACAGTGTAAGGGTCAACCACAGCCGTCAGGGTGAGGGGGACACAGTGTAAGGGTCAACCACAGCCGTCAGACGGGTCAGGGGGACAGTGTAAGGGTCAACCACAGCCGTCAGACGGGTCAGGGGGACAGTGTAAGGGTCAACCACAGCCGTCAGACGGGTCAGGGAGACAGTGTAAGGATCAACCACAGCCGTCAGACGGGTCAGGGGGACAGTGTAAGGGTCAACCACAGCCGTCAGACAGGTCAGGGAGACAGGCTAAGGGTCAACCACAGCCGTCAGACGGGTGAGGGGTCAGTGTAAGGGTCAACCACAGCCGTCAGACGGGTCAGGGACACAGTGTAAGGGTCAACCACAGCCGTCAGACGGGTGAGGGGTCAGTGTAAGGGTCAACCACAGCCGTCAGGCGGGTGAGGGGACACAGTGTAAGGGTCAACCACAGCCGTCAGACGGGTCAGGGAGACAGTGTAAGGGTCAACCACAGCCGTCAGGCGGGTCAGGGGACACAGTGTAAGGGTGAACCAAAGCCGTCAGACGGGTCAGGGGGACAGTGTAAGGGTTAACCGCAGCCGTCATACGGGTGAGGGGACACAGTGTAAGGGTCAACCACAGCCGTCAGACGGGTCAGGGGGACAGTGTAAGGGTCAACCACAGTCGTCAGACGGGTCAGGGACACAGTGTAAGGGTCAACCACAGCCGTCAGACGGGTCGGGGGGACAGTGTAAGGGTCAACCACAGCCGTCAGGCGGGTGAGGGGGACAGTGTAAGGGTCAACCACAGCCGTCAGGCGGGTCAGGGGACACAGTGTAAGGGTCAACCACAGCCGTCAGACGGGTCAGGGGGACAGTGTAAGGGTCAACCACAGCCGTCAGGCGGGTGAGGGGGACAGTGTAAGGGTCAACCACAGCCGTTAGACGGGTCAGGGAGACAGTGTAAGGGTCAACCACAGCCGTCAGACGGGTCAGGGGGACAGTGTAAGGGTCAACCACAGCCGTCAGCCGGGTGAGGGGAGACAGTGTAAGGGTCGACCACAGCCGTCAGACGGGTCAGGGACACAGTGTAAGGGTCAACCACAGTCGTCAGACGGGTCAGGGGACACAGTGTAAGGGTCAACCACAGCCGTCAGACGGGTCAGGGGGACACAGTGTAAGGGTCAACCACAGCCGTCAGACGGGTGAGGGGGGGGGGGGCACAGTGTAAGGGTCAACCACATTCGTCAGACGGGTCAGGGGACACAGTGTAAGGGTCAACTACAGCCGTCAGACGGGTGAGGGGACACAGTGTAAGGGTCAACCACAGCCGTCAGACAGGTCAGGGAGACACAGTGTAAGGGTCAACCATAGCCGTCATACGGGTGAGGGGGACAGTGTAAGGGTCAACCACAGCCGTCAGACGGGTGAGGGGGACAGTGTAAGGGTCAACCACAGCCGTCAGACGGGTGAGGGGGACAGTGTAAGGTTCAACCACAGCCGTCAGACGGGTGAGGGGGACAGTGTAAGGGTCAACCACAGCCGACATACGGGTGAGGGGGACACAGTAGAAGGGTCAACCACAGCCGTCAGACGGGTCATGGAGACAGTGTAAGGGTCAACCACAGCCATCAGGCGGGTCAGGGGACACAGTGTAAGGGTCAACCACAGCCGTCAGGGTGAGGGGGACACAGTGTAAGGGTCAACCACAGCCGTCAGACGGGTCAGGGGGACAGTGTAAGGGTCAACCACAGCCGTCAGACGGGTCTGGGGGACAGTGTAAGGGTCACCCACAGCCGTCAGACGGGTCAGGGAGACAGTGTAAGGATCAACCACAGCCGTCAGACGGGTCAGGGGGACAGTGTAAGGGTCAACCACAGCCGTCAGAAAGGTCAGGGCGACAGGGTAAGGGTCAACCACAGCCGTCAGACGGGTGAGGGGTCAGTGTAAGGGTCAACCACAGCCGTCAGACGGGTCAGGGACACAGTGTAAGGGTCAACCACAGCCGTCAGACGGGTGAGGGAGACTGTAAGGGTCAACCACAGCCGTCAGGCGGGTCAGGGGACACAGTGTAAGGGTCAACCACAGCCGTCAGACGGGTCAGGGAGACAGTGTAAGGATTAACCACAGCCGTCATACGGGTGAGGGGACACAGTGTAAGGGTCAACCACAGCCGTCAGACGGGTCAGGGGGACAGTGTAAGGGTCAACCACAGCCGTCAGACGGGTCAGGGAGACAGTGTAAGGGTCAACCAAAGCCGTCAGACGGGTGAGGGGACACAGTGCAAGGGTCAACCACAACCGTCAGACGGGTCAGGGAGACAGTGTAAGGGTCAACCACAGCCGTCAGACGGGTCAGGGGGACAGTGTAAGGGTCAACCACAGCCGTCAGACGGGGCAGAGAGACAGTGTAAGGGTCAACCACAGCCGTCAGACGGGTGAGGGGGACACAGTGTAAGGGTCAACCACAGCCGTCAGACGGGTAAGGGAGACAGTGTAAGGGTCAACCACAGCCGTCAGGCGGGTGAGGGGGACAGTGTAAGGGTCAACCATAGCCGTCAGGCGGGTCAGGGAGACAGTGTAAGGGTCAACCACAGTCGTCAGACGGGTGAGGGGACACAGTGTAAGGGTCAACCACAGCCGTCAGACGGGTCAGGGGACACAGTGTAAGGGTCAACCACAGCCGTCAGGCGGGTCAGGGGGACAGTGTAAGGGTCAACCACAGCCGTCAGACGGGTCAGAGAGACAGTGTAAGGGTCAACCACAGCCGTCAGGCGGGTCAGGGGACACAGTGTAAGGGTCAACCACAGCCGTCAGACAGGTCAGGGGGACAGTGTAAGGGTCAACCACAACCGTCAGACGGGTCAGGGGACACAGTGTAAGGGTCAACCACAGCCGTCAGACGGGTCAGGGGGACAGTGTAAGGGTCAACCACAACCGTCAGACGGGTCAGGGGACACAGTGTAAGGGTCAACCACAGCCGTCAGACGGGTCAGGGGGACAGTGTAAAGGTCAACCACAGCCGTCAGGCGGGTGAGGGGGACAGTGTAAGGGTCAACCACAGCCGTCAGACAGGTCAGGGGGACAGTGTAAGGGTCAACCACAACCGTCAGGCGGGTCAGGGGACACAGTGTAAGGGTCAACCACAGCCGTCAGACAGGTCAGGGGGACAGTGTAAGGGTCAACCACAACCGTCAGACCGGTCAGGGGACACAGTGTAAGGGTCAACCACAGCCGTCAGACGGGTCAGGGGGACAGTGTAAAGGTCAACCACAGCCGTCAGGCGGGTGAGGGGGACAGTGTAAGGGTCAACCACAGCCGTCAGGCGGGTCAGGGAGACAGTGTAAGGGTCAACCACAGCCGTCAGGCGGGTGAGGGGAACAGTGTAAGGGTCAACCACAGCCGTCAGGCGGGTCAGGGAGACAGTGCAAGGGTCAACCACAGCCGTCAGGCGGGCGAGGGGAACAGTGTAAGGGTCAATCACAGCCGTCAGACGGGTCAGGGACACAGTGTAAGGGTCAACCACAGCCGTCAGGCGGGTGAGGGGAACAGTGTAAGGGTCAACCACAGCCGTCAGACGGGTCAGGGACACAGTGTAAGGTTCAACCACAGCCGTCAGACGGGTCAGGGACACAGTCTAAGGTTCAACCACAGCCGTCAGACGGGTCAGGGGGACAGTGTAAGGGTCAACCACAGCCGTCAGACGGGTCAGGGACACAGTGTAAGGGTCAACCACAGTCGTCAGACGGGTGAGGGGACACAGTGTAAGGGTCAACCACAGCCGTCAGACGGGTCAGGGACAGTGTAAGGGTCAACCGCAGCCGTCAGAAAGGTCAGGGAGACAGTGTAAGGGTCAACCACAGTCGTCAGACGGGTCAGGGACACAGTGTAAGGGTCAACCACAGCCGTCAGGCGGGTGAGGGGACAGTGTAAGGGTCAACCACAGTCGTCAGACGGGTCAGGGACACAGTGTAAGGGTCAACCACAGCCGCCAGGCGGGTGAGGGGGACAGTGTAAGGGTCAACCACAGCCGTCAGACGTGTTAGGGAGACAGTGTAAGGGTCAACCACAGCCGTCAGACGGGTCAGGGGACACAGTGTAAGGGTCAACCACAACCGTCAGACGGGTCAGGGGGACAGTGTAAGGGTCAACCACAGTCGTCAGACGGGTCAGGGACGCAGTGTAAGGGTCAACCACAGCCGTCAGACGGGTCAGGGGGACAGTGTAAGGGTCAACCACAGTCGTCAGACGGGTCAGGGACACAGTGTAAGGGTCAACCACAGCCGTCAGGCGGGTGAGGGGGACAGTGTAAGGGTCAACCACAGCCGTCATACGGGTCAGGGGACACAGTGTAAGGGTCAACCACAACCGTCAGACGGGTCAGGGGGACAGTGTAAGGGTCAACCACAGTCGTCAGACGGGTCAGGGACACAGTGTAAGGGTCAACCACAGCCGTCAGACGGGTCAGGGGGACAGTGTAAGGGTCAACCACAGCCGTCAGGCGGGTGAGGGGGACAGTGTAAGGGTCAACCACAGCCGTCAGGCGGGTCAGGGGACACAGTGTAAGGGTCAACCACAGCCGGCAGACGGGTCAGGGGGACAGTGTAAGGGTCAACCACAGCCGTCAGGCGGGTGAGGGGGACAGTGCAAGGGTCAACCACAGCCGTTAGACGGGTCAGGGAGACAGTGTAAGGGTCAACCACAGCCGTCAGACGGGACAGGGGGACAGTGTAAGGGTCAACCACAGCCGTCAGCCGGGTGAGGGGAGACAGTGTAAGGGTCAACCACAGCCGTCAGACGGGTCAGGGAGACAGTGTAAAGGTCAACCACAGTCATCAGACGGGTCAGGGACACAGTGTCAGGGTCGACCACAGCCGTCAGACGGGTCAGGGGGACACAGTGTAAGGGTCAACCACAGCCGTCAGACGGGTGAGGGGGGGGGGACACAGTGTAAGGGTCAACCACAGTCGTCAGACGGGTCAGGGGACACAGTGTAAGGGTCAACTACAGCCGTCAGACGGGTGAGGGGACACAGTGTAAGGGTCAACCACAGCCGTCAGACAGGTCAGGGAGACACAGTGTAAGGGTCAACCACAGCCGTCAGACGGGTCAGGGACACAGTGTAAGGGTCAACCACAGCCGTCAGACGGGTCGGGGGACAGTGTAAGGGTCAACCACAGCCGTCAGGCGGGTGAGGGGGACAGTGTAAGGGTCAACCACAGCCGTCAGGCGGGTCAGGGAGACAGTGTAAGGGTCAACCACAGCCGTCAGACGGGTGAGGGGGGGGGGGGGACAGTGTAAGGGTCAACCACAGCCGTCAGACGGGTCAGGGACACAGTGTAAGGGTCAACTACAGCCGTCAGACGGGTGAGGGGACACAGTGTAAGGGTCAACCACAGCCGTCAGACAGGTCAGGGAGACACAGTGTAAGGGTCAACCACAGCCGTCATACGGGTCAGGGGGACAGTGTAAGGGTCAACCACAGCCGTCAGACGGGTGAGGGGGACAGTGTAAGGGTCAACCACAGCCGTCAGACGGGTGAGGGGACAGTGTAAGGTTCAACCACAGCCGTCAGACGGGTGAGGGGGACAGTGTAAGGGTCAACCACAGCCGACAGACGGGTGAGGGGGACACAGTAGAAGGGTCAACCACAGCCGTCAGACGGGTCATGGAGACAGTGTAAGGGTCAACCACAGCCGTCAGACGGGTCAGGGGACACAGTGTAAGGGTCAACCACAGCCGTCAGACGGGTGAGGGACACAGTGCAAGGGTCAACTACAGCCGTCAGACGGGTCAGGGGACACAGTGTAAGGGTCAACCACAGCCGTCAGGCGGGTCAGGGACACAGTGTAAGGGTCAACCACAGCCGTCAGACGGGTGAGGGGACACAGTGTAAGGGTCAACCACAGCCGTCAGACAGGTGAGAGGACACAGTGTAAGGGTCAACCACAGTCGTCAGGCGGGTCAGGGGACACAGTGTAAGGGTCAACCACAGCCGTCAGACGGGTCAGGGACACAGTGTAAGGGTCAACTACAGCCGTCAGACGGGTCAGGGAGACACAGTGTAAGGGTCAACCACAGCCGTCAGGCGGGTCAGGGACACAGTGTAAGGGTCAACCACAGCCGTCAGACGGGTCAGGGAGACACAGTGTAAGGGTCAACCACAGCCATCAGGCGGGTCAGGGAGACACAGTGTAAGGGTCAACCACAGCCGTCAGGCGGGTGAGGGGGACAGTGTAAGGGTCAACCACAGCCGTCAGACAGGTCAGGGGACAGTGTAAGGGTCGACCACAGCCGTCAGACGGGTCAGGGAGACACAGTGTAAGGGTCAACCACAGCCGTCAGGCGGGTCAGGGAGACACAGTGTAAGGGTCAACCACAGCCGTCAGGCGGGTGAGGGGGACAGTGTAAGGGTCAACCACAGCCGTCAGACAGGTCAGGGGGACAGTGTAAGGGTCGACCACAGCCGTCAGACGGGTCAGGGAGACACAGTGTAAGGGTCAACCACAGCCGTCAGACGGGTCAGGGGGACAGTGTAAGGGTCAACCACAGCCGTCAGACAGGTCAGGGGGACAGTGTAAGGGTCAACCACAGCCGTCAGACAGGTCAGGGGGACAGTGTAAGGGTTAACCACAGCCGTCAGACGGGTCAGGGAGACACAGTGTAAGGGTCAACCACAGTCATCAGACGGGTCAGGGACACAGTGTAAGGGTCAACCACAGCCGTCATACGGGTCAGGGAGACACAGTGTAAGGGTCAACCACAGCCGTCAGACGGGTCAGGGGGACAGTGTAAGGGTCAACCACAGCCGTCAGACGGGTGAGGGGACACAGTGTAAGGGTCAACCACAGCCGTCAGACGGGTCAGGGGGACAGTGTAAGGGTCAACCACAGCCGTCAGGCGGGTGAGGGGACACAGTGTAAGGGTCAACCACAGCCGTCAGACGGGTCAGGGGGACAGTGTAAGGGTCAACCACAGCCGTCAGACGGGTCAGGGAGACACAGTGTAAGGGTCAACCACAGCCGTCAGACGGGTGAGGGGACACAGTGTAAGGGTCAACCACAGCCGTCAGACGGGTGCGGGGTCAGTGTAAGGGTCAACCACAGCCGTCAGACGGGTCAGGGGGACAGTGTAAGGGTCAACCACAGCCGTCAGGCGGGTCAGGGGGACAGTGTAAGGGTCAACCACAGCCGTCAGACGGGTGAGGGGGACAGTGTAAGGGTCAACCACAGCCGTCAGACGGGTCAGGGACACAGTGTAAGGGTCAACCACAGCCGTCAGGCGGGTGAGGGGGACAGTGTAAGGGTCAACCACAGCCGTCAGACGGGTCAGGGACACAGTGTAAGGGTCAACCACAGCCGTCAGACGGATCAGGGAGACACAGTGTAAGGGTCAACCACAGCCGTCAGACGGGTGAGGGGACACAGTGTAAGGGTCAACCACAGCCGTCAGACGGGTGCGGGGTCAGTGTAAGGGTCAACCACAGCCGTCAGGCGGGTCAGGGGGACAGTGTAAGGGTCAACCACAGCCGTCAGACGGGTGAGGGGGACAGTGTAAGGGTCAACCACAGCCGTCAGACGGGTCAGGGACACAGTGTAAGGGTCAACCACAGCCGTCAGGCGGGTGAGGGGGACAGTGTAAGGGTCAACCACAGCCGTCAGACAGGTCAGGGGACACAGTGTAAGGGTCAACTACAGCCGTCAGACGGGTCAGGGGGACAGTGTAAGGGTCAACCACAGCCGTCAGGCGGGTGAGGGGGACAGTGTAAGGGTCAACCACAGCCGTCAGACGGGTCAGGGACACAGTGTAAGGGTCAACCACAGCCGTCAGGCGGGTGAGGGGGACAGTGTAAGGGTCAACCACAGCCGTCAGACGGGTCAGGGACACAGTGTAAGGGTCAACCACAGCCGTCAGACGGGTCAGGGAGACACAGTGTAAGGGTCAACCACAGCCGTCAGACCGGTGAGGGGACACAGTGTAAGGGTCAACCACAGCCGTCAGACGGGTCAGGGACACAGTGTAAGGGTCAACCACAGCCGTCAGACGGGTGAGGGGACACAGTGTAAGGGTCAACTACAGCGTCAGACGGGTCAGGGGACACAGTGTAAGGGTCAACTACAGCCGTCAGACGGGTCAGGGGACACAGTGTAAGGGTCAACTACAGCCGTCAGACGGGTGAGGGGGACACAGTGTAAGGGTCAACCACAGCCGTCAGACGGGTCAGGGACACAGTGTAAGGGTCAACCACAGCCGTCAGACGGGTCAGGGGACACAGTGTAAGGGTCAACCACAGCCGTCAGACGGGTCAGGGGGACAGTGTAAGGGTCAACCACAGCCGTCAGGCGGGTGAGGGGGACAGTGTAAGGGTCAACCACAGCCGTTAGACGGGTCAGGGAGACAGTGTAAGGGTCAACCACAGCCGTCAGACGGGTCAGGGGGACAGTGTAAGGGTCAACCACAGCCGTCAGCCGGGTGAGGGGAGACAGTGTAAGGGTCGACCACAGCCGTCAGACGGGTCAGGGACACAGTGTAAGGGTCAACCACAGTCGTCAGACGGGTCAGGGGACACAGTGTAAGGGTCAACCACAGCCGTCAGACGGGTCAGGGGGACACAGTGTAAGGGTCAACCACAGCCGTCAGACGGGTGAGGGGGGGGGGGGGGCACAGTGTAAGGGTCAACCACATTCGTCAGACGGGTCAGGGGACACAGTGTAAGGGTCAACTACAGCCGTCAGACGGGTGAGGGGACACAGTGTAAGGGTCAACCACAGCCGTCAGACAGGTCAGGGAGACACAGTGTAAGGGTCAACCATAGCCGTCATACGGGTGAGGGGGACAGTGTAAGGGTCAACCACAGCCGTCAGACGGGTGAGGGGGACAGTGTAAGGGTCAACCACAGCCGTCAGACGGGTGAGGGGGACAGTGTAAGGTTCAACCACAGCCGTCAGACGGGTGAGGGGGACAGTGTAAGGGTCAACCACAGCCGACATACGGGTGAGGGGGACACAGTAGAAGGGTCAACCACAGCCGTCAGACGGGTCATGGAGACAGTGTAAGGGTCAACCACAGCCATCAGGCGGGTCAGGGGACACAGTGTAAGGGTCAACCACAGCCGTCAGGGTGAGGGGGACACAGTGTAAGGGTCAACCACAGCCGTCAGACGGGTCAGGGGGACAGTGTAAGGGTCAACCACAGCCGTCAGACGGGTCTGGGGGACAGTGTAAGGGTCACCCACAGCCGTCAGACGGGTCAGGGAGACAGTGTAAGGATCAACCACAGCCGTCAGACGGGTCAGGGGGACAGTGTAAGGGTCAACCACAGCCGTCAGAAAGGTCAGGGCGACAGGGTAAGGGTCAACCACAGCCGTCAGACGGGTGAGGGGTCAGTGTAAGGGTCAACCACAGCCGTCAGACGGGTCAGGGACACAGTGTAAGGGTCAACCACAGCCGTCAGACGGGTGAGGGAGACTGTAAGGGTCAACCACAGCCGTCAGGCGGGTCAGGGGACACAGTGTAAGGGTCAACCACAGCCGTCAGACGGGTCAGGGAGACAGTGTAAGGATTAACCACAGCCGTCATACGGGTGAGGGGACACAGTGTAAGGGTCAACCACAGCCGTCAGACGGGTCAGGGGGACAGTGTAAGGGTCAACCACAGCCGTCAGACGGGTCAGGGAGACAGTGTAAGGGTCAACCAAAGCCGTCAGACGGGTGAGGGGACACAGTGCAAGGGTCAACCACAACCGTCAGACGGGTCAGGGAGACAGTGTAAGGGTCAACCACAGCCGTCAGACGGGTCAGGGGGACAGTGTAAGGGTCAACCACAGCCGTCAGACGGGGCAGAGAGACAGTGTAAGGGTCAACCACAGCCGTCAGACGGGTGAGGGGGACACAGTGTAAGGGTCAACCACAGCCGTCAGACGGGTAAGGGAGACAGTGTAAGGGTCAACCACAGCCGTCAGGCGGGTGAGGGGGACAGTGTAAGGGTCAACCATAGCCGTCAGGCGGGTCAGGGAGACAGTGTAAGGGTCAACCACAGTCGTCAGACGGGTGAGGGGACACAGTGTAAGGGTCAACCACAGCCGTCAGACGGGTCAGGGGACACAGTGTAAGGGTCAACCACAGCCGTCAGGCGGGTCAGGGGGACAGTGTAAGGGTCAACCACAGCCGTCAGACGGGTCAGAGAGACAGTGTAAGGGTCAACCACAGCCGTCAGGCGGGTCAGGGGACACAGTGTAAGGGTCAACCACAGCCGTCAGACAGGTCAGGGGGACAGTGTAAGGGTCAACCACAACCGTCAGACGGGTCAGGGGACACAGTGTAAGGGTCAACCACAGCCGTCAGACGGGTCAGGGGGACAGTGTAAGGGTCAACCACAACCGTCAGACGGGTCAGGGGACACAGTGTAAGGGTCAACCACAGCCGTCAGACGGGTCAGGGGGACAGTGTAAAGGTCAACCACAGCCGTCAGGCGGGTGAGGGGGACAGTGTAAGGGTCAACCACAGCCGTCAGACAGGTCAGGGGGACAGTGTAAGGGTCAACCACAACCGTCAGGCGGGTCAGGGGACACAGTGTAAGGGTCAACCACAGCCGTCAGACAGGTCAGGGGGACAGTGTAAGGGTCAACCACAACCGTCAGACCGGTCAGGGGACACAGTGTAAGGGTCAACCACAGCCGTCAGACGGGTCAGGGGGACAGTGTAAAGGTCAACCACAGCCGTCAGGCGGGTGAGGGGGACAGTGTAAGGGTCAACCACAGCCGTCAGGCGGGTCAGGGAGACAGTGTAAGGGTCAACCACAGCCGTCAGGCGGGTGAGGGGAACAGTGTAAGGGTCAACCACAGCCGTCAGGCGGGTCAGGGAGACAGTGCAAGGGTCAACCACAGCCGTCAGGCGGGCGAGGGGAACAGTGTAAGGGTCAATCACAGCCGTCAGACGGGTCAGGGACACAGTGTAAGGGTCAACCACAGCCGTCAGGCGGGTGAGGGGAACAGTGTAAGGGTCAACCACAGCCGTCAGACGGGTCAGGGACACAGTGTAAGGTTCAACCACAGCCGTCAGACGGGTCAGGGACACAGTCTAAGGTTCAACCACAGCCGTCAGACGGGTCAGGGGGACAGTGTAAGGGTCAACCACAGCCGTCAGACGGGTCAGGGACACAGTGTAAGGGTCAACCACAGTCGTCAGACGGGTGAGGGGACACAGTGTAAGGGTCAACCACAGCCGTCAGACGGGTCAGGGACAGTGTAAGGGTCAACCGCAGCCGTCAGAAAGGTCAGGGAGACAGTGTAAGGGTCAACCACAGTCGTCAGACGGGTCAGGGACACAGTGTAAGGGTCAACCACAGCCGTCAGGCGGGTGAGGGGACAGTGTAAGGGTCAACCACAGTCGTCAGACGGGTCAGGGACACAGTGTAAGGGTCAACCACAGCCGCCAGGCGGGTGAGGGGGACAGTGTAAGGGTCAACCACAGCCGTCAGACGTGTTAGGGAGACAGTGTAAGGGTCAACCACAGCCGTCAGACGGGTCAGGGGACACAGTGTAAGGGTCAACCACAACCGTCAGACGGGTCAGGGGGACAGTGTAAGGGTCAACCACAGTCGTCAGACGGGTCAGGGACGCAGTGTAAGGGTCAACCACAGCCGTCAGACGGGTCAGGGGGACAGTGTAAGGGTCAACCACAGTCGTCAGACGGGTCAGGGACACAGTGTAAGGGTCAACCACAGCCGTCAGGCGGGTGAGGGGGACAGTGTAAGGGTCAACCACAGCCGTCATACGGGTCAGGGGACACAGTGTAAGGGTCAACCACAACCGTCAGACGGGTCAGGGGGACAGTGTAAGGGTCAACCACAGTCGTCAGACGGGTCAGGGACACAGTGTAAGGGTCAACCACAGCCGTCAGACGGGTCAGGGGGACAGTGTAAGGGTCAACCACAGCCGTCAGGCGGGTGAGGGGGACAGTGTAAGGGTCAACCACAGCCGTCAGGCGGGTCAGGGGACACAGTGTAAGGGTCAACCACAGCCGGCAGACGGGTCAGGGGGACAGTGTAAGGGTCAACCACAGCCGTCAGGCGGGTGAGGGGGACAGTGCAAGGGTCAACCACAGCCGTTAGACGGGTCAGGGAGACAGTGTAAGGGTCAACCACAGCCGTCAGACGGGACAGGGGGACAGTGTAAGGGTCAACCACAGCCGTCAGCCGGGTGAGGGGAGACAGTGTAAGGGTCAACCACAGCCGTCAGACGGGTCAGGGAGACAGTGTAAAGGTCAACCACAGTCATCAGACGGGTCAGGGACACAGTGTCAGGGTCGACCACAGCCGTCAGACGGGTCAGGGGGACACAGTGTAAGGGTCAACCACAGCCGTCAGACGGGTGAGGGGGGGGGGGACACAGTGTAAGGGTCAACCACAGTCGTCAGACGGGTCAGGGGACACAGTGTAAGGGTCAACTACAGCCGTCAGACGGGTGAGGGGACACAGTGTAAGGGTCAACCACAGCCGTCAGACAGGTCAGGGAGACACAGTGTAAGGGTCAACCACAGCCGTCAGACGGGTCAGGGACACAGTGTAAGGGTCAACCACAGCCGTCAGACGGGTCGGGGGACAGTGTAAGGGTCAACCACAGCCGTCAGGCGGGTGAGGGGGACAGTGTAAGGGTCAACCACAGCCGTCAGGCGGGTCAGGGAGACAGTGTAAGGGTCAACCACAGCCGTCAGACGGGTGAGGGGGGGGGGGGACAGTGTAAGGGTCAACCACAGCCGTCAGACGGGTCAGGGACACAGTGTAAGGGTCAACTACAGCCGTCAGACGGGTGAGGGGACACAGTGTAAGGGTCAACCACAGCCGTCAGACAGGTCAGGGAGACACAGTGTAAGGGTCAACCACAGCCGTCATACGGGTCAGGGGGACAGTGTAAGGGTCAACCACAGCCGTCAGACGGGTGAGGGGGACAGTGTAAGGGTCAACCACAGCCGTCAGACGGGTGAGGGGACAGTGTAAGGTTCAACCACAGCCGTCAGACGGGTGAGGGGGACAGTGTAAGGGTCAACCACAGCCGACAGACGGGTGAGGGGGACACAGTAGAAGGGTCAACCACAGCCGTCAGACGGGTCATGGAGACAGTGTAAGGGTCAACCACAGCCGTCAGACGGGTCAGGGGACACAGTGTAAGGGTCAACCACAGCCGTCAGACGGGTGAGGGACACAGTGCAAGGGTCAACTACAGCCGTCAGACGGGTCAGGGGACACAGTGTAAGGGTCAACCACAGCCGTCAGGCGGGTCAGGGACACAGTGTAAGGGTCAACCACAGCCGTCAGACGGGTGAGGGGACACAGTGTAAGGGTCAACCACAGCCGTCAGACAGGTGAGAGGACACAGTGTAAGGGTCAACCACAGTCGTCAGGCGGGTCAGGGGACACAGTGTAAGGGTCAACCACAGCCGTCAGACGGGTCAGGGACACAGTGTAAGGGTCAACTACAGCCGTCAGACGGGTCAGGGAGACACAGTGTAAGGGTCAACCACAGCCGTCAGGCGGGTCAGGGACACAGTGTAAGGGTCAACCACAGCCGTCAGACGGGTCAGGGAGACACAGTGTAAGGGTCAACCACAGCCATCAGGCGGGTCAGGGAGACACAGTGTAAGGGTCAACCACAGCCGTCAGGCGGGTGAGGGGGACAGTGTAAGGGTCAACCACAGCCGTCAGACAGGTCAGGGGACAGTGTAAGGGTCGACCACAGCCGTCAGACGGGTCAGGGAGACACAGTGTAAGGGTCAACCACAGCCGTCAGGCGGGTCAGGGAGACACAGTGTAAGGGTCAACCACAGCCGTCAGGCGGGTGAGGGGGACAGTGTAAGGGTCAACCACAGCCGTCAGACAGGTCAGGGGGACAGTGTAAGGGTCGACCACAGCCGTCAGACGGGTCAGGGAGACACAGTGTAAGGGTCAACCACAGCCGTCAGACGGGTCAGGGGGACAGTGTAAGGGTCAACCACAGCCGTCAGACAGGTCAGGGGGACAGTGTAAGGGTCAACCACAGCCGTCAGACAGGTCAGGGGGACAGTGTAAGGGTTAACCACAGCCGTCAGACGGGTCAGGGAGACACAGTGTAAGGGTCAACCACAGTCATCAGACGGGTCAGGGACACAGTGTAAGGGTCAACCACAGCCGTCATACGGGTCAGGGAGACACAGTGTAAGGGTCAACCACAGCCGTCAGACGGGTCAGGGGGACAGTGTAAGGGTCAACCACAGCCGTCAGACGGGTGAGGGGACACAGTGTAAGGGTCAACCACAGCCGTCAGACGGGTCAGGGGGACAGTGTAAGGGTCAACCACAGCCGTCAGGCGGGTGAGGGGACACAGTGTAAGGGTCAACCACAGCCGTCAGACGGGTCAGGGGGACAGTGTAAGGGTCAACCACAGCCGTCAGACGGGTCAGGGAGACACAGTGTAAGGGTCAACCACAGCCGTCAGACGGGTGAGGGGACACAGTGTAAGGGTCAACCACAGCCGTCAGACGGGTGCGGGGTCAGTGTAAGGGTCAACCACAGCCGTCAGACGGGTCAGGGGGACAGTGTAAGGGTCAACCACAGCCGTCAGGCGGGTCAGGGGGACAGTGTAAGGGTCAACCACAGCCGTCAGACGGGTGAGGGGGACAGTGTAAGGGTCAACCACAGCCGTCAGACGGGTCAGGGACACAGTGTAAGGGTCAACCACAGCCGTCAGGCGGGTGAGGGGGACAGTGTAAGGGTCAACCACAGCCGTCAGACGGGTCAGGGACACAGTGTAAGGGTCAACCACAGCCGTCAGACGGATCAGGGAGACACAGTGTAAGGGTCAACCACAGCCGTCAGACGGGTGAGGGGACACAGTGTAAGGGTCAACCACAGCCGTCAGACGGGTGCGGGGTCAGTGTAAGGGTCAACCACAGCCGTCAGGCGGGTCAGGGGGACAGTGTAAGGGTCAACCACAGCCGTCAGACGGGTGAGGGGGACAGTGTAAGGGTCAACCACAGCCGTCAGACGGGTCAGGGACACAGTGTAAGGGTCAACCACAGCCGTCAGGCGGGTGAGGGGGACAGTGTAAGGGTCAACCACAGCCGTCAGACAGGTCAGGGGACACAGTGTAAGGGTCAACTACAGCCGTCAGACGGGTCAGGGGGACAGTGTAAGGGTCAACCACAGCCGTCAGGCGGGTGAGGGGGACAGTGTAAGGGTCAACCACAGCCGTCAGACGGGTCAGGGACACAGTGTAAGGGTCAACCACAGCCGTCAGGCGGGTGAGGGGGACAGTGTAAGGGTCAACCACAGCCGTCAGACGGGTCAGGGACACAGTGTAAGGGTCAACCACAGCCGTCAGACGGGTCAGGGAGACACAGTGTAAGGGTCAACCACAGCCGTCAGACCGGTGAGGGGACACAGTGTAAGGGTCAACCACAGCCGTCAGACGGGTCAGGGACACAGTGTAAGGGTCAACCACAGCCGTCAGACGGGTGAGGGGACACAGTGTAAGGGTCAACTACAGCGTCAGACGGGTCAGGGGACACAGTGTAAGGGTCAACTACAGCCGTCAGACGGGTCAGGGGACACAGTGTAAGGGTCAACTACAGCCGTCAGACGGGTGAGGGGGACACAGTGTAAGGGTCAACCACAGCCGTCAGACGGGTCAGGGACACAGTGTAAGGGTCAACCACAGCCGTCAGACGGGTGAGGGGGACAGTGTAAGGGTCAACCACAGCCGTCAGACGGGTGAGGGGGACAGTGTAAGGGTCAACCACAGCCGTCCGACGGGTCAGGGACACAGTGTAAGGGTCAACCACAGCCGTCAGACGGGTGAGGGGGACAGTGTAAGGGTCAACCACAGCCGTCAGACGGGTGAGGGGACACAGTGTAAGGGTCAACCACAGCCGTCAGACGGGTCAGAGACGCAGTGTAAGGGTCAACCACAGCCGTCAGACGGGTCAGGGACACAGTGTAAGGGTCAACCACAGCCGTCAGACAGGTCAGGGACGCAGTGTAAGGGTCAACCACAGCCGTCAGACGGGTGCGTGGGTGGGTTCGATTGTCGGAGTTGTTGAGTGCAGTATTGTTGCTTTGCAGTCATCTCGTCTCATTGATTGTGTGTCTGCCATTGCATTAGTTTTGTACTATTGCTCGGCTCTCCGTCTTTGCTGCGAACATTTATCAGTGTCACATGCAGATCAGATGCTTCACAACTGTTTTGCTATGCATTAACTTATCTACAAATAACCTCGTCCTCTTATAACTTGCGTTTAATCATTGGCTGATGTAGTGGTCGTTATACAATAGTTTAGATACCTCCCGAGATTGGTGCCAGGGTCCTGTATACTTACTGCTTTGAGGCCTGGTAAATCCTCCCATTGGTTACCTACGTTATGTAATATGATTTAATTGTTCTCTTATTTAATTGAATTTATCAGTTCTCTTTAGTTCTCTTTTTAGTTCTCTTGATTTAATAATTTATTTTGGTTCCTTTTCGCGTCGTATTGTTTTGTTGCTCGCCGCCGCCGCCGCCGCCACTTGACACTCGCTACGACTCTTACTGTTGCAGTAGCCGCCGACTCGCTGGTGACACCGGACACCCCGTGCATCTCGGCAACCACACCGCGGACCGCCGACCGACCGCCGCCGCCGCCGCCAGGGAGGAGTGCCGCGCCATCCGCCCATCCTCAGCCATACCATCCTAACACCGTACCGAACCAAATGCCACAAAACCTAAACATTGCCCACATAAACATAAACAGTATCACCGCACCCAACAAATTAGATGAGCTACAACATTGCATTGACATCAACGGGATAAAAATTATCGCTCTCACTGAAACCAAGTCAGTCAGTTGACGACACTCTGTACAAAATAAAAGGTTTCCATTCACCACTGACAAGACACAGAAACAGAAACGGAGGAGGGGTGGCAATTTACGTTCACGCATCTTTACCCGTACAACGCCTAATGGAACTAGAGTTAAGTGGGCACGAGTGGGTCTGGGCAAAAATAAAGCTTCATACATTTACCTTAATCATATGCTGTTCCTACCTTCCCCCAAAGTTATCATCTGGCGATCACCAGTTATTCACAGATAACTTGGCAGAATCAGTATGTCAGGCTGAAAAGCACTCCCCCACGGCTATACTCTTACTCGGGGACTTTAATACCGGCAATATTTATTTGCATCAAGACACTTATAAGCACAACGGTATATCAGCATTCGATCACAAAATCAAGGACATGACAGACGCATTAGGCCTGAAACAATTGATTAAAGAGCCAACTCGAATTTCAGACAACTTAGAAAATCTGCGGGACCTTATTTTTACCAGCAATGATAACATTACTATCGGCAGTGGCACTTTGTCACCTTTCGCACAACTAGACCACTTTCCCGTCTACGTATCAATGCAGGTTCCAGCACTACCAAAAGAAACAAAACAAATCACAAAGCACATTTGGGATTACTCAAAAACAAATGTACCACTACTCACTGACACATTGATAAATACCGATTGGGACAGTTTATTAGGACATGAAATCCACGCAGCAACAGACCTATTTATCTCTGCCCTCCATGACGATGCCCGAGTTTCAATTCCCATCAAACATATAAAGTTCAAGCAAGACCAAAAACCTTGGATAAATGTAGAGTTAAAACGTAATATAAGAAAAAGAGACAGATTGTTTAAAATTGCTAAACGAACTAACACTGATGACGATTGGAATAGGTGGAGATTCCAAAGAAATAACGTAACTACAATAAATAGACGTCTAAAAAGCTAGCACGTAAGGAGACAAGTCAACACACTGCTAACACAAAAACGAGACCCTCACAAATATCACCAAACATTGCGCAACATAACTGGCCGCTCTAGAGATGACACCATTCCGCCACTAGAAACACCAAACGGAGATATAACTACAGACGAATTGAGCAAAGCTATACTTCTCAACGACCACTTTGCAACACAATCTACTCTCAACGTTCCAGACGAACAGACACCTCCGTCAAATCCAGACGCACAACCGGTACCCACTTTAACAAATATTACGACATCAGAACAAGAAGTCCTCCATTTTCTTAACTCTCTTGATCAGAATAATTCAACTGGGCCAGACGCAATCCCAATAAAGTTCCTGAAAATGACTGCTCTTCTTATCGCTAAGCCACTCTCCAAACTGTTTAATAAATCATTAACGAACGGTATCTATCCTAGAGCCTTCAAAGAGGCGAATGTTCGACCTATATTTAAAAACAAAGGCTCACCTTCTGACCGCAGTTCCTACCGCCCCATAAGTCTTCTCTCACCTCTATCTAAAGTATTCGAAAAAATAGTTTACAAGCAAATGTATTCACATTTCACAGAAAACGCTCTCTTAACAGAAAAACAAAGTGGGTACCGGAAGAATCACAGTACACAACACCAGCTTCTTTATCTGACGCACAACCTTTATAAATCGCTTGATGAAGGACGCGACTTTACTGCAATTTACTTAGACATTTCCAAATACTTCGACAAAATTTATTTATTTATTTATTGCGAATCTTTGTGGGATCCAATCGACCAACTGGCTCTTACCACCACAGTGTCATACAGATTGAGTATAGCTGCTGAGGGCATTGTCATGATACAAAATAGCATGCACTCGAAAAAATTGTAAAAGACATAAAATTCAGTAAGATAAAAGTACAGATGAACAATACAACCATATGCAAAATAAAAGCAATATGAATGAGAATGGTTAAACTCGTAGATGGACGATATGGATGGTGGAGCACATTGATGACTATTGACTAACGCTCCGCAAACAGTAAAATACAGACGGTACCTGGTCACCCACAGCCTATGTCGGGGAGAGCAACAATTCCCTGACGCGTCTTTTAAATTCTCTCACATCTCCAGTTCGCCGCACATCAGCGGGGAGACCGTTCCACGCTCGAATCGGTCTGACCGGCGCGGACTTGCGTGTTGCTTCTAGCCTGCATCGCTGAGTGTGAAGGGCACCAGCCTCGGACGCATCCTCTCTGTTCACTAGTCGGTGGATTAGCAGGCAGTCTCTCTGCTGAATAATGCTTTCAAATGGTAGCCAACTGAGCTGGCGCCGTGATTCAGAAATGTGGTCAAATTTGCGCTTTTTCATCACGACGCGCGCGGCAAAGTTAATGACCTTCTCGACTCGCTGACGCAGCGAACTAGTGGGTGGAGCCCAGGCCGGCAAACAGTATGTCACATGAGGGAAGGCGAGCGCCTGTACCAATGTTATTAGGGTTGACTTTGGAAGAGTGAGGCTCAATTTTTTCAGTGTGATGAGGATTCCGAAGCAACGTTTTACTGCTCTGGCTGTCTGCTTCTCCATGGTAAGATGCTGATCGAGCAAGACTCCTAAAATTTTGATATGGTCCGCTGGCATCAATGAGACGTCATCAAAGCTTACGCTGAAGTTCGATGCCTTTTTTATGGCAGACGGTGTTCCAAATAGAGACATCTCAGTTTTACTAGGGTTAGCTTTAAGCCCGTTCGTTTTGAACCAGTTGGAAAGACGGGCTAAATCGCCCTCCACCTTGTCTTTTAGCACCGTCAATCCTTCCTTAGAAGGAGGAGCGCTGTGGATGATGGCGGTGTCATCTGCGTAGGAGACAATTTTGCATTGGTCAGAAAGATGGCAATGGAGATCATTAGTGAACATGTTGAATAAAATTGGTCCGAGGATGCTGCCCTGAACGACTCCGAAATCTACCGGCTCTAGCGCGCCACCCCCCTTCACAGACTGTGTTCTACTCCTAAAATAGTCATCAAACCAATGGGACGACACACCGTACCACTCAAGCTTCGCCAGAAGGGTACCGCGGCCGACGCAGTCAAACGCCTTTGAAAGGTCACATGACGTGATGCATGTCACATGCCCCCTGTCTCGGTTGTCTGAGATGGCGCTGACCACGTCGACAACAGCGTCCTCTGTGGAGTGTCCCGGTCGATATGCGTACTGGGTGGGCGACATCACGTGATTTTCAGTTAAATATTCTAACAATTCTAAACTAACCACTTTTTCCGCAAGTTTCCCTATTACGCTCAAAACACTGACAGGCCTAAAATTGCTTGGTTGCGTCCTACTCCCAGTTTTGTGGATCGGCACAACAATCGCACGTTTCCATTGTGCGGGCACTACCCCTTTCACAATTGACATATTCACCACATGGAGAATGTGAGGCGCCAGCACCGCAAAGCATCGCCGAACGATCACGAGCGAGACACCATCACTTCCCACCGCCGAAGAGTCCGACATCCGGCGCAGAGCGAGGCCGAGTTCAGGCAGTGTAGCCGGCCGCACACGGAACCCGGCGCTGATGACAGTCGGCGGCCGGGGCGGCACAGGGTTGCCCGGCTGCGCAGCGAGTCCCTCCGCGATACGGCGGCCCACGCCCGCGAAGTAGGTGTTGAACTGATCGGCCGACGCTGCGTCCAGGCTGGTGTCTGTTTTACTTGTTTTGGTACTGCTGATGGCGTACGATCTGAGATCCTTCCACATGTTCTTCGCTGATCTCCGGGACCCGAAGAACTCAGTCCGTGCTTTAGCCAAGTTTCTCCTAAACTTCTTACGGAGCGAAGTGTACCGCCTCCGTGAATCAGCGGTGTGCTGAGCGTCCCACTCTCTGCGAGCAGAGTCTCTCAGTTGCTGCAGCTCCTGAAGCTCCTCGCTGAGTGTCAGCCAGGGACACTCGCGATGTCTGAAGCGGATGCGTTTCAGAGGGCAGTGAACATCAACCGCCGTAGTCAGCGTTTGCAAAAACGCTGAGTATGCAGTGTCCACGTTGTCGGCTCTGTACATGTCAGACCAGTCCGATGTCACCAGGTCCAGACAGAGATGATCGAAGTTGGTGTTCCTCATGGACCGTGTGGTCAGCTCTCGCGGCTTCCGTTTAACTCTCGGAAGAGGTATGTCCGCAACAGTCAGGTCGTGGTCGCTGACATGTGCTGGAATGACTCTGGCTGTCACACGGGTGTCCGTCTGGTTGGTCACGATGTGGTCTAGCAGCGACGGTGTGTCACCCGGGCGTGTCGGCTGCCGGATCAGCTGCACCAGGCTCAGCTCCGTCAGCAGTGCTGAGTACTGCACCGTATCCGGTCTCCCGGGCCGAAGCAGGTCGACATTCACGTCCCCCAGCAGCAACACCGGCCTCCCCGTCCCGAGAGCCTCGAGCAGCTGCTGCCTGAGAGTCCAGATCATCCGACAGCCGCCCGTCCGGAGGCCGATAGATGGCGCCAATGACGGCGGACCGACCACCGGAGGCAGTCAGCATTAGCCACATTGCCTCCAGGCGGCCGGTGGTCGGCGTTGCAATCTTCATTGTTGTAATGTTGAGGTAGTCCCTGGCCAGCACCGCCAGCCCTCCCCCGCGGGCCGTTTTCCGACCGCGTTTAGGCAGAGTTCGGTCCTTGCGAAACACGCTGTATCCCGGGAAAATAAGAATCTCGCTTCCTATGTCCTCCGTGAGCCAGGTTTCCGACAGACAGAGTACATCGATGTTGTGATGCTGCAGTATCATCCGGGTTTCGTCCAGTTTCGGTGGTAGTGATCGGATGTTGATGTGGCCCAGCCTGAGCGAGGCGCCCGGCGCTCCCCCGGCCGGCGCGGGCGGCCCGTCTCCCCGGTCGCCGCCGCCGCCAGTCCAGCTCCGGGTCTGACGCGCCGTCAGTCGGGGCGGCCGCGCCAGGCAGCGGGGAGGGGCGGGGGCGACCCGCGCAGGGTCAGCCGACCGCTCACCCCTCCCCCTCCCGAGGGACCGGCATCCCAGCCGAACCGGTATGCCAGGGGCGGCGCCAGCGGTCGAGCCGCTCAGCGGGGCACAAGGAACATCGATGAGCGCGTGGTCGTAATCGGTTGATCGCGGGTCTGTCCGTTGGTCGGCCTCCCGCGGCCCGGCGCGCCGCTGCTGCAACCGGCGACCCGCCCTCCTCCCTCTGCGGTGGCTGGGGCCGCCTCTGTGCGGCCGCGGCCGCGCGGCCGACCCGACCGCCGCTGCAGGCCGGTCAGCTGGCCCTCGGTAGAGTCGGTAGACTGAATCCCTCGTTCCGGATTGGCGTGCTGGTGCGGTGCAGCTCTCCGGAAACCGGTAGAATACTGTTGGTCCAAGTGTGACCCCTTCAGGGCAGTGCCTAGATATAAACATGTCCAGAGCAGAAATACGGTACGTCTGCGCGACCCGGCACTCATTTCACCGGAATCACTGGCACTTTGCACACTGTTGGTCACTTCTACAACGCCCAGCAATGTCCGAAAACAGGTATAACTTAGCAAAAACACCGGAGCTCCGGTCCGTGGCGGCCGCCATATTCAGGCGCTCGGCCTGAACCCTGGCACAAAGGACTAATACACAAATGTAGATACGAATTTGGCATAACAGGATCCCTTCTAGACTGGATTACATCATACCTACAAAACAGACGACAACGAGTAATCATACGCAACACATCTTCACCTTTCAGGACTGTGAACGCAGGCTGCCCTCAGGGATCGGTATTGGGACCTTTGCTAGCTCTCATTTACCTTAACGCTCTATCAAATCAAACACAAAATGACATCCTCTTTTTCGCCGACGATACCTCTCTCTACTCTTCTCACACGACTAAAGACGTACAAGCGACACAGCTCTCACTTCAGGATGACTTGGACGTGATTCAGGACTATGGTCGGGAATGGGTGATAACCTTTAACGCTACAAAAACAATCCAACAAACATTTTCTCATAAACGTACGCAACAAATACCAGCATTAACATTTGGGGGAGATCCTATACCAATTGGAGAAAGTCATACTCATCTTGGAGTAACACTTTCGAAAGACCTCCGATTTCATGAACACGTAAACAAAATATGCCAAAAAATAAACAGAACACTAGGCCCATTATACCCCATAGCACGGTACATACCACGGCCCATTCTCGACCAAATTTATAGAATTTATGTCAGACCACATTTCGACTATTGTGACGTTGTGTATGACGGACACATTACCATAAAGGACTCCACTAGACTAGATACGTTACAAAATCGAGCCGCGAGACTGGTGACAGGGACACTCTTTCGAACACCCACTGAGAAATTACGATCGGAATTAGGCTGGGAGGCACTGACTACAAGACGACGTATGCACAGGCTCATATTGTACCATAAGCTTAATGACTGCAAACAACACACACCACACTATGTCATGTCCATTATGCCGAACACACGAGCACAGGACACAACCATCACTCTTAGGAACGCAAACTCTCACAGTAGATCCCCTCACCGTACAACATGCTATAATCGTTCATTCTTTCAAACAACCAGTAAACAGTGGAACCAGTTACCGGAAACCATACGTCAACTAGGACACACAACATACAAAAAAGAACTTCGTGAGCAGCTAGGATTACCTGTCCCTCCATATTACTATACCGCGGGATCAAAGGAGGGGAACATATTACACACTCGTTTTCGCACAGACATGACGCATTTGAACTCACATTTATACAAAGTTCAAACATGTCCAAGCCCTGCATGTGATTGTGGGTATAAAACTGAGAACCCTCGTCAATTCGTCCTTTCCTGTCCCAAGTACAAGAAACAACGAACGGAATTAATTAACAACATAACACAAATCACAGGGCCCTTATTTACCACCCAATCACAATCCGAACAGCTTCAAATCCTAATGCACGGCACAAATCTCTGCGGCGTTGACGGTCGGGCGGTGGCCCACGTGTTCCAAAAATTCCTACTTAACTCTGGTAGATTTGCCCACATATATTAACTCTAAGATAATGTGACTGGTGTCCGAGGCGAGTTGAGCGACGTCTAGCAGCACTCGTTTCACGTTGCGGAGTGCTGGGTGTCTCGCGCTGCGGCGGCGGCTGGAGAAATCAATCCTTTGTTATGCCCCTTTCCCAGACGTGGTGCGCTGATTTAAGCGCATTGAGTGCTTCTGCACCATGTCTCCAAGTGTATTGCTGTAACTGCGCAAGTATGACCAATAAACGTGATGATGATGATGATGATGAGGTCAGGGAGACACAGTGTAAGGGTCAACGACAGCCGTCATACGGGTCAGGGGGACAGTGTAAGGGTCAACCACAGCCGTCAGACGGGTGAGGGGGACAGTGTAAGGGTCAACCACAGCCGTCAGACGGGTGAGGGGACACAGTGTAAGGGTCAACCACAGCCGTCAGACGGGTCAGAGAGACAGTGTAAGGGTCAACCACAGCCGTCATACGGGTGAGGGGACACAGTCTAAGGGTCAACCACAGCCGTCAGGCGGGTCAGGGAGACAGTGTAAGGGTCAACCACAGCCGTCAGAAAGGTCAGGGAGACAGTGTAAGGGTCAACCACAGCCGTCAGACGGGTCAGGGGACACAGTGTAAGGGTCAACCACAGCCGTCAGACGGGTGAGGGGGACACAGTGTAAGGGTCAACCACAGCCGTCAGACGGGTCAGGGGGACAGTGTAAGAGTCAACCACAGCCGTCAGGCGGGTCAGGGGACACAGTGTAAGGGTCAACCACAGCCGACAGACGGGTGAAGGGAACAGTATAAGGGTCAACCACAGCCGTCAGACGGGTGAGGGGACACAGTGTAAGGGTCAACCACAGTCGTCAGACGGGTGAGGGAGACAGTGTAAGGGTCAACCACAGCCGTCAGGCGGGTCAGGGAGACACAGTGTAAGGGTCAACCACAGCCGTCAGACGGGTCAGGGGGACAGTGTAAGGGTCAACCACAGCCGTCAGACGGGTGAGGGAGACAGTGTAAGGGTCAACCACAGCCGTCAGACGGGTGAGGGGGACAGTGTAAGGGTCAACCACAGCCGTCAGGCGGGTCAGGGAGACACAGTGTAAGGGTCAACCACAGCCGTCAGACGGGTGAGGGAGACAGTGTAAGGGTCAACCACAGCCGTCAGGCGGGTGAGGGAGACAGTGTAAGGGTCAACCACAGCCGTCAGACGGGTGAGGGGGACAGTGTAAGGGTCAACCACAGCCGTCAGGCGGGTCAGGGAGACACAGTGTAAGGGTCAACCACAGCCGTCAGACGGGTGAGGGAGACAGTGTAAGGGTCAACCACAGCCGTCAGACGGGTGAGGGAGACAGTGTAAGGGTCAACCACAGCCGTCAGACGGGTGAAGGGAACAGTATAAGGGTCAACCACAGCCGTCAGACGGGTGAGGGGACACAGTGTAAGGGTCAACCACAGTCGTCAGACGGGTGAGGGAGACAGTGTAAGGGTCAACCACAGCCGTCAGGCGGGTCAGGGAGACACAGTGTAAGGGTCAACCACAGCCGTCAGACGGGTCAGGGGGACAGTGTAAGGGTCAACCACAGCCGTCAGACGGGTGAGGGAGACAGTGTAAGGGTCAACCACAGCCGTCAGACGGGTGAGGGGACACAGTGTAAGGGTCAACCACAACCGTCAGACGGGTGAGGGGACACAGTGTAAGGGTCAACCACAGTCGTCAGACGGGTGAGGGGACACAGTGTAAGGGTCAACCACAGCCGTCAGGCGGGTCAGAAGACAAAGTGTAAGGGTCAACCACAGCCGTCAGACGGGTGAGGGGACACATTGTAAGGGTCAACCACAGCCGTCAGGTGGGTCAGGGGACACAGTGTAAGGGTCAACCACAGCCGTCAGACGGGTGAGGGGACACAGTGTAAGGGTCAACCACAGCCGTCAGACGGGTGAGGGGACACAGTGTAAGGGTCAACCACAACCGTCAGACGGGTGAGGGGACACAGTGTAAGGGTCAACCACAGTCGTCAGACGGGTCAGGGACACGGTGTAAGGGTCAACCACAGCCGTCAGGCGGGTGAGGGGACACAGTGTAAGGGTCAACCACAGCCGTCAGACGGGTGAGGGGACACAGTGTAAGGGTCAACCACAGCCGTCAGACGGGTGAGGGGTCAGTGTAAGGGTCAACCACAGCCGTCAGACGGGTGAGGGGACACAGTGTAAGGGTCAACCACAGCCGTCAGACGGGTGAGGGAGACAGTGTAAGGGTCAACCACAGCCGTCAGACGGGTGAGGGGACACAGTGTAAGGGTCAACCACAGCCGTCAGACGGGTCAGGGGGACACAGTGTAAGGGTCTACCACAGCCGTCAGGCGGGTCAGGGGACACAGTGTAAGGGTCAACCACAGCCGTCAGACGGGTCAGGGGACACAGTGTAAGGGTCAACCACAGCCGTCAAACGGGTCAGGGAGACAGTGTAAGGGTCAACCACAGCCGTCAGGCGGGTCAGGGGACACAGTGTAAGGGTCAACCACAGCCGTCAGGCGGGTCAGGGAGACAGTGTAAGGGTCAACCACAGCCGTCATACGGGTCAGGGAGACAGTGTAAGGGTCAACCACAGCCGTCAGGCGGGTCAGGGAGACACAGTGTAAGGGTCAACCACAGCCGTCAGACGGGTGAGGGGACACAGTGTAAGGGTCAACCACAGCCGTCAGGCGGGTCAGGGGGACAGTGTAAGGGTCAACCACAACCGTCAGACGGGTCAGGGAGACAGTGTAAGGGTCAACCACAGCCGTCAGGCGGGTCAGGGGGACAGTGTAAGGGTCAACCACAGCCGTCAGACGGGTCAGGGACGCAGTGTAAGGGTCAACCATAGCCATCAGGCGGGTCAGGGGACACAGTGTAAGGGTCAACCACAGTCGTCAGGGTGAGGGGGACACAGTGTAAGGGTCAACCACAGCCGTCAGACAGGTCAGGGAGAGTGTAAGGGTCAACCACAGCCGTCAGACGGGTCAGGGACACAGTGTAAGGGTCAACCACAGCCGTCAGACGGGTGAGGGGTCAGTGTAAGGGTCAACCACAGCCGTCAGATGGGTGAGGGGACACAGTGTAAGGGTCAACCACAGCCGTCAGACGGGTGAGGGGACACAGTGTAAGGGTCAACCACAGCCGTCAGGCGGGTCAGGGGACACAGTGTAAGGGTCAACCTAAGCCGTCATACGGGTCAGGGAGACAGTGTAAGGGTCAACCACAGCCGTCAGACGGGTGAGGGGGACAGTGTAAGGGTCAACCACAGCCGTCAGACAGGTCAGGGAGACACAGTGTAAGGGTCAACCACAGCCGTCAGACGGGTGAGGGGGACAGTGTAAGGGTCAGCCACAGCCGTCAGACGGGTGAGGGAGACAGTGTAAGGGTCAACCACAGCCGTCAGACGGATCAGGGGGACAGTGTAAGGGTCAACCACAGCCGTCAGACGGGTCAGGGGACACAGTGTAAGGGTCAACCACAGCCGTCAGACGGGTGAGGGGACACAGTGCAAGGGTCAACCACAACCGTCAGACAGGTCAGGGAGACACAGTGTAAGGGTCAACCACAGCCGTCAGACGGGTCAGGGACGCAGTGTAAGGGTCAACCACAGCCGTCAGGCGGGTGAGGGACACAGTGTAAGGGTCAACCACAGTCGTCAGACGGGTGAGGGGAACAGTGTAAGGGTCAACCACAGCCGTCAGACGGGTCAGGGGGACAGTGTAAGGGTCAACCACAGCCGTCAGGCGGGTCAGGGAGACAGTGTAAGGGTCAACCACAGCCGTCAGACGGGTCAGGGGACACAGTGTAAGGGTCAACCACAACCGTCAGACAGGTCAGGGACGCAGTGTAAGGGTCAACCACAGCCGTCAGGCGGGTGAGGGACACAGTGTAAGGGTCAACCACAGTCGTCAGCCGGGTAAGGGGGCACAGTGTAAGGGTCAACCACAACCGTCAGACAGGTCAGGGACGCAGTGTAAGGGTCAACCACAGCCGTCAGGCGTGTGAGGGGACACAGTGTAAGGGTCAACCACAACCGTCAGACAGGTCAGGGACGCAGTGTAAGGGTCAACCACAGCCGTCAGGCGGGTGAGGGACACAGTGTAAGGGTCAACCACAGCCGTCAGACGGGTGAGGGGACACAGTGTAAGGGTCAACCACAACCGTCAGACAGGTCAGGGAGACACAGTGTAAGGGTCAACCACAGCCGTCAGACGGGTGAGGGAGACAGTGTAAGGGTCAACCACAGCCGTCAGACGGGTGAGGGGACACAGTGTAAGGGTCAACCACAGCCGTCAGACGGGTGAGGGGACACAGTGTAAGGGTCAACCACAACCGTCAGACAGGTCAGGGAGACACAGTGTAAGGGTCAACCACAGCCGTCAGACGGGTGAGGGAGACAGTGTAAGGGTCAACCACAGCCGTCAGACGGGTGAGGGGGACAGTGTAAGGGTCAACCACAGCCGTCAGACGGGTCAGGGGGGGACAGTGTAAGGGTTAACCACAGCCGTCAGACGGGTGAGGGACACAGTGTAAGGGTCAACCACAACCGTCAGACAGGTCAGGGAGACACAGTGTAAGGGTCAACCACAGCCGTCAGACAGGTCAGGGAGACACAGTGTAAGGGTCAACCACAGCCGTCAGACGGGTCAGGGAGACAGTGTAAGGGTCAACCACATTCGTCAGACAGGTCAGGGAGACAGAGTAAGGGTCAACCACAGCCGTCAGACGGGTGAGGGAGACAGTGTAAGGTTCAACCACAGCCGTCAGACGGGTGAGGGACACAGTGTAAGGGTCAACCACAGCCGTCAGACAGGTCAGGGAGACACAGTGTAAGGGTCAACCACAGCCGTCAGACGGGTCAGGGAGACAGTGTAAGGGTCAACCACAGCCGTCAGACAGGTCAGGGAGACACAGTGTAAGGGTCAACCACAGCCGTCAGACGGGTGAGGGGACACAGTGTAACACTGCAGGACGGAGGGCAGACACAGCGGACGGGCCGCCGCGGTCGGACGGCTGGACAGGGCACGGGTCTGCTCTATTCTGTCAGGCTTACTATTACGTCAGGCCAGTGAATATTCATAACATCGGGCATGGGATTTGACCACAAGGCTAAGAGAGACAGGTCAAATACAGTGACATGTTTCGCCAGCATTAGCAGTTAAGGCGTGTGTGGATCAGTTAGTCCAAAGAGAGTGATGACAATACATCGTTTGACCAGGCTCCACCAGTCTGCGCCAAACTGCTACAGTAAGTAGCAGTAGTATGTGCAAGTTTCGTAACTCTAAATTGATATATTCGTCGAAAAATGGCCATCAAGCGTTGCGATCATCTGGCCGATCGGGCTCATCTGGCTCAGTCTGCGACATTCTCGGCAGCAGCCCTCCCGGCCGTGACGCACCTGTTTGGCGGGCCGCGGCTGCGCGACGGGCGTGACGCCGAGCGCCCTGACGGCGGCCGTGATGACGCCGCGGTCCGGCTGGCCGGCCGTCACGTGACAGTTGGTGGTCATGTGGTTCAGCAGACCGCACGGCGCGCCGTCAGGGGTGTGTACGGGGCAGATGAAGCCTGGAGGAGCGAGGAGACACGGTGGTCAGATGAAGCCTGGAGGAGCGAGGGGACACGGTGGTCAGATGAAGCCTGGAGGAGCGAGGGGACACGGTGGTCAGATGAAGCCTGGAGGAGCGAGGGGACACGGTGGTCAGATGAAGCCTGGAGGAGCGAGGGGACACGGTGGTCAGATGAAGCCTGGAGGAGCGAGGGGACACGGTGGTCAGATGAAGCCTGGAGGAGCGAGGGGACACGGTGGTCAGATGAAGCCTGGAGGAGCGAGGGGACACGGTGGTCAGATGAAGCCTGGAGGAGCGAGGGGACACGGTGGTCAGATGAAGCCTGGAGGAGCGAGGGGACACGGTGGTCAGATGAGCCTGGAGGAGCGAGGGGACACGGTGGTCAGATGAAGCCTGGAGGAACGAGGGGACACGGTGGTCAGATGAAGCCTGGAGGAGCGAGGGGACACGGTGGTCAGATGAAGCCTGGAGGAGCGAGGGGACACGGTGGTCAGATGAAGCCTGGAGGAGCGAGGGACACGGTGGTCAGATGAAGCCTGGAGGAGCGAGGGACACGGTGGTCAGATGAAGCCTGGAGGAGCGAGGGGACACGGTGGTCAGATGAAGTCTGGAGGAGCGAGGGGACACGGTGGTCAGATGAGCCTGGAGGAGCGAGGGGACACGGTGGTCAGATGAAGCCTGGAGGAGCGAGGGGACACGGTGGTCAGATGCAGCTTGGAGGAGCGAGGGGACACGGTGGTCAGATGAAGCCTGGAGGAGCGAGGGGACACGGTGGTCAGATGAGCCTGGAGGAGCGAGGGGACACGGTGGTCAGATGAAGCCTGGAGGAGCGAGGGGACACGGTGGTCAGATGAAGCCTGGAGGAGCGAGGGGACACGGTGGTCAGATGAAGCCTGGAGGAGCGAGGGGACACGGTGGTCAGATGAAGCCTGGAGGAGCGAGGGACACGGTGGTCAGATGAAGCCTGGAGGAGCGAGGGGACACGGTGGTCAGATGAAGCCCGGAGGAGCGAGGAGACACGGTGGTCAGATGAAGCCTGGAGGAGCGAGGGGACACGGTGGTCAGATGAAGCCTGGAGGAGCGAGGGGACACGGTGGTCAGATGAAGCCCGGAGGAGCGAGGGGACACGGTGGTCAGATGAAGCCCGGAGGAGCGAGGAGACACGGTGGTCAGATGAAGCCCGGAGGAGCGAGGGGACACAGTGGTCAGATGAAGCCTGGAGGAGCGAGGGGACACGGTGGTCAGATGAAGCCCGGAGGAGCGAGGGGACACGGTGGTCAGATGAAGCCTGGAGGAGCGAGGAGACACGGTGGTCAGATGAAGTCTGGAGGAGCGAGGGGACACGGTGGTCAGATGAAGCCTGGAGGAGCGAGGGGACACGGTGGTCAGATGAAGCCTGGAGGAGCGAGGGGACACGGTGGTCAGATGAAGCCCGGAGGAGCGAGGAGACACGGTGGTCAGATGAAGCCTGGAGGAGCGAGGGGACACGGTGGTCAGACGACCGAGTCGGGACAGGTCACAGTGCCAGTCACAGTGCCACAGTGGTCACATTGCCCAACAGTCGGATAATGGCACGGTGTCGAGTACAGGCTGTGACGGTCCTTAACCCGCGCGGCGCTGGGGTGTCCAGCCGAACGCGCCGTGCTGGGGAAGGGGGTAAATTTTTACCCCCTCCCCGAGCCAATAACCGCAGCGAGACACGCAAGGCGGCGATCGAAATCTCTCAGTGAGAAGAATCTAACGCATACCCAAAATTATTAAAATAAGGTCATATGTCAGGTCAAGTCAGGTAAAATGTTAAAATTGAGGTATTTGGGTTTTTGGGCCATACTTTCCATCCAAAAGTCTTAGATTGTGATTAATATGCTCACAAAGTGCTCTCAAATGTATAATACATCTACCGCATAAGCAAAAGTGAAATTGTAAGCAAAGGTCAAGGTCAGGTCACAAAAGGTCACAGGTCTACGAATGTCATGCGACACATGTTGTATGGGTTATTCTACACGTATTATTCGATAGTTGCAGCCATTTTCACAACCTGACCCCATATAATGGCCCTCAGATCAAGGTCAGGTCACAAAAGGATTTTTTTTTTTAATTGCTTAATCTAAATAAAAAAGGCATGTTTCTAGACCAGTTTTGTCTCAGAAATACAGCGGTGGCATTTATTTGTCTGTATCTGGTCAATACAAGCCAAAAAACGTAACTTCAAAAAATGACGTCATGAGTTACTTATACCTTGGGAGCCATAAGTCAGTCAAAAATAAAGATATTGCTTTGAAATTTGGTTTGGGTATCGTCCATACTTGGTTCTCTAATATATCTTCCGTTTTTCAATACTTTTTTAAAATGTGGATTTTTTTCCCAAAAAAAAATTGTTTCTTATTTATTTTTGCTGGTCAAAACCCCCAAATTTTGACAATCCGAGATAGCCATGTGGAAGAGAATGTTATTTCCTTTCTTTCGACGTTTTTATTTGCGCTTTGCATCAAAACTCTATTTCCTACGATTTTACAAACATTTGGACGTTTTTCCACCAAAAATGGCATGACGTGACGTCACTAAAACGTCATTATCTTCCAAACTACTTCACTAATTTCAATAAAATTTGACAGAAGACGTCGAATTGATGTCCTATAAGGTACCGAAAGTTTCACCTTGCTATCTTTCATAGTTTTCAAGTAATTGAGAAAATCCGGGAGGGGGGGATACAATTTACCCCCCGGGGCCCCCTGTTAAACCGCCGCACCGCGCGGGTTAAAGGCAGTGTGCCTACTGTTTTGGAATGTCCAAAATATTTTTCACATGGTAAGGTTATAACTACTGGTTTGATTGTTGGATACGATGAAATTCATATATGAGCCCCTTTAGTTGAATTTGCACTTATATTGTTGTTTGCTTATTGTTTCGATATCTATAAAATGATCGCCACTATAGTGATGTTATGTAAAACGGCGCACATAAGACAATACAATTATGGTCACATCATGCAAGATAGACAAGTTTTGCACAGCATGCTCTTTCCACTGTGAACTGTGAGAAAACTTCTTTTATTCTAACACCCAAACTACCTCTCTTCATATGCTTTTCTATGTTTTTGTCATTTCTTAGCTGGGAGTGCCGCGACATTTTCTCTTTTGTTCTCTGGTGTTAACTTAAGGTGTCGTGCGTCGTTGGGATCGAGGGCGGGGGCACTCCTGGTCACCTATTAATAGGTGGCGGTTATATTTTTTTATAAAAAACTGTTATGTGCAAGTTTCGTAGCTCTAAATTGATATATTTGTCGAAAAATGGTCATCAAGCGTTGCGAGTAGGGGGACAGAAGGTACTGTTCGGCTGCTGCTATCAGCGCGCACGAGCTGTTTTGTCGAATTCCTATTGGCCGGCGCTAACGATATGCTAGCAGTTTAATCGATAGTTGCAGTGCTTCTAGTAGCGGAATCCCTCTGGAGTCTACCCGATAATGTTTGCTACCAGCCAGTTCCTGGAGTCTTTGGAATATCCCAGCAACTAGTGTGAATCTCGAGAAATGAAAGGCATGGTTCGATTAATACAAATGTGTTCTAAAAAAACAGTGTCAATAACCCCAAATAAGCGACGTGAATGTAGGCACACTCCCTTTAACTCAAAGGTTACGACAGGTCGGTAGATCGAGGGCTATGGACGCAACGTTAACACGAATTATTTAAAATATCAGCCATGCCTATCCACTCTGTGCTCTTCATCGACCCAGCACATGTTCTTCCGGTCCCCACACGTGTCGTATCGGTCTTCAAAGGGAATGTTTCACCTTTGTATTGGTTTTGAACTGAGATAGCCATTATCTTTGGCCGTTATTGAAATGTCGAAAATACTAAGGTCATTTTCCACAAAACTTAGCCGTTAAGCAATTTAATTTATAGTTTGCAAAATGGGGTCTAAGCTAGTGCCGCCGCTGATTGGCTGACAGCCACGTTGTACGCCAATCCCACTTCGTCAGTCAATCAGCGGCGGTCTAAGCTCAATAATGACGTCATCATCCCAAATTTAAAACACTTAATTTGTATAAAGTTAAGTGACTTTTCGAGAGAAAAAATATCACCATCCTTTTCAGCAGCTTACTTCATATTTTCGACTACAACCAGCGTATATTTGACAACTTTCAGAAAGGTGAACCATTCGCTTTAGCACTGGGCCACTCAACTCGTTCTCTCAGTTATCCAACTCCGCTAGTCTTGCCGCTCCCTTCTCAACTATCCCTCCCCTTACTCCCTCATTCCCTCATTCCCTCATTCCCTCATTCCCTCATTCCCTCATTCCCTCATTCCCTCATTCCTCATCCCTCATCCCTCATCCCTCATCCCTCATCCCCTCACCCCCCCCCCCCGTTCAACCCCTCTCATCCCTCACCCCAGGCCTCCGGCAGCATCTGTCGGACGGCGGTGGTCCTCATCGTGGAAAAGAAGCTGCCGCGGTGGATGGCGCGGAAGTGCGACATGTAGCGCGTGTAGCTGATCTTCTCGGCGGTGGTGGAGAGGCCCGCCGAGTCCGAGCAGATGATGTTGGGCAGCGCCGGCAGGTTACCGGTGCTGACGAACGACGTGATCATCTGGCCGATCGGGTGGCAGCTGGAGAAACACAGGGCCACCTCCGCTGTGGGGACAAACAGACAGGGGTTACCGGGACGCCTCACCAGCTGGACAGCAGACACGTTCACCAGAGATGTGACACGAGGCGGCTAACGGAGCTCTGATGTGGCGGTGCCGCCGCCGACCGTATTGACATTCCATCGAAACACTTCAGCGACATTTCGTGAGCGCAGTGAGCGCCAGTTTGAGTTTCGTGAGCGCAGTGAGCGCCAGTTTGAGTTTCGTGAGCGCAGTAAGCGCCAGTTTGAGTTTCGTGAGCGCAGTGAGCGCCAGTTTGAGTTTCGTGAGCGCAGTGAGCGCCAGTTTGAGTTTCGTGAGCGCAGTGAGCGCCAGTTTGAGTTTCGTGAGCGCAGTAAGCGCCAGTTTGAGTTTCGTGAGCGCAGTAAGCGCCAGTTTGAGTTTCGTGAGCGCAGTAAGCGCCAGTTTGAGTTTCGTGAGCGCAGTGAGCGCCAGTTTGAGTTTCGTGAGCGCAGTAAGCGCCAGTTTGAGTTTCGTGAGCGCAGTAAGCGCCAGTTTGAGTTTCGTGAGCGCAGTGAGCGCCAGTTTGAGGCGAGACCGAGCGGACGTTGCCACAAACTGCGCATCATCAGACCGCTGACTGGTTACTGATTACAGAGAATGCCAGACCTGACCACTTTATTCGAATGACACGCCGACTCACTCTCGCTGATGCGGTACTCGAGCGGGTTCTTGTTGTAGCGTTTGATCATGATGGTGCGGAGGTAGCTGCAGTAGACCTGCACCTTGTTCTTGATCAGCTGCTGGTACAGGTAGCTGCCCTGCTGCGCCTCCTGTCAGGGGGACAGACGGCAGTGTCAGGGTCAGTGTCAGTGTCAGTGTCAGTGTCAGTGTCAGTGTCAGTGTCAGTGTCGGTGTCGGTGTCGGTGTCGGTGTCAGTGTCAGTGTCAGTGTCAGTGTCAGGGTCAGTGCCAGGGTCAGTGCCAGGGTCAGTGTCAGTGTCAGTGTCAGTGTCAGTGTCAGTGTCAGGGTCAGTGTCAGTGCCAGGGTCAGTACCAGGGTCAGTGTCAGTGTCAGTGTCAGTGTCAGTGTCAGTGTCAGTGTCAGTGTCAGTGTCAATGTCAATGTCAGTGCCAGGGTCAGTGCCAGTGTCAGGGTCAGTGCCAGTGTCAGTGTCAATGTCAATGTCAATGTCAATGTCAATGTCAATGGCAATGGCAATGTCAATGTCAATGTCAGTGTCAGTGTCAGTGTCAGTGCCAGTGTCAATGACAGTGTCAGTGTCAATGACAGTGTCAGTGTCAGTGTCAGTGTCAGGTCTGCGTGTCAGATGATGGGAGGTGCCCGCAGAACGTCATACACAACACACAACACTCCAGTCAGGGTAATCATTCGCGTGACTATGATGGAACACGAGCACTTATTTTCCATCGAACAGGAATTAAAGTTAAGGAGTTGGGTTGGGCTTTTTGAGCAAAACGCAATACCCAATCCACCGAGAGGTGCCTTACCCAGAGCATGGGGTTGTCGGGACTCTCCTGGGCGCACTCCTTCCTCACGTAGGCGAACAGCTTGCGGATCATGAAGCAGAGGACATTCACCTTGTCCTCTCCCGACTTCAGGTGGATCAGCACCGTGTCGCTGTGGAGATCAGGTCAGGTCAGGTCAGGTCAGGGCAGGGAAGGTCAGGTCAGGGCAGGGCAGGGCAGGGCAGGGCAGGGCAGGGCAGGGCAGGGCAGGACAGGACAGGACAGGACAGGGCAGGGCAGGGCAGGGCAGGGCAGGGCAGGGCAGGGCAGGGCAGGGCAGGGCAGGGCAGGGCAGGGCAGGGTAGGGCAGGGCAGGACAGGGCAGGACAGGGCAGGGCAGGTCAGGGCATGGCAGGGCAGGGCAGATCAGGGCAGGTCAGGTCAGGTCAGGTCAGGGCAGGGCAGGGCAGGGCAGGTCAGGTCAGGTCAGGTCAGGTCAGGTCAGGTCAGGTCAGGTCAGGTCAGGTCAGGTCAGGTCAGGTCAGGTCAATGTCAGGTCAGGGCAGGGCAGGGCAGGGCAGGGCAGGTCAGGTCAGGCCAGGCCAGGGCAGGGCAGGGCAGGGCAGGGCAGGGCAGGGCAGGGCAGGGCAGGAAAGGGCAGGTCAGGTCAGGTAAGGGCAGGGCAGGGCAGGGCAAGTCAGGGCATGGCAAGGCAGGTCAGGGCAGGACAGGGCCGGTCATGGCAGGTCAGGTCAGGTCAGGTCAGGTCAGGGCAGGTCAGGGCAGGACAGGGCAGGGCAGGGCAGGGCAGGGCAGGGCAGGGCAGGGCAGGGCAGGGCAGGGCAGGGCAGGGCAGGGCAGGGCAGGACAGGACAGGTCAGGGCAGGTCAGGACAGGTCAGGTCAGGGCAGGTCAGGGCAGGGCAGGGCAGGGCAGGGCAGGGCAGGGCAGGGCAGGGCAGGGCAGGGCAGGGCAGGGCAGGGCAGGGCAGGGCAGGGCAGGGCAGGGCAGGGCAGGGCAGGGCAGGGCAGGGCAGGGCAGGGCAGGGCAGGGCAGGGCAGGGCAGGGCAGGTAAAATCAGGTCAGGTCAGGTAAAATCAGGTCAGGTCAGGTCAGGTCAGGTCAGATCAGATCAGGGCAGATCAGGGCAGGGCAGGTCAGATCAGGGCAGGGCAGGGCATGTCAGGTCAGGTCAGGTCAAATCAGGACAGATCAGATCAGGTCAGATCAGATCAGATCAGATCAGATCAGATCAGGGCAGGGCAGGGCAGGGCAGGGCATGGCATGGCATGGCATGGCATGGCATGGCATGGCATGGCATGGCATGGCAGGGCAGGGCAGGACAGGACAGGACAGGACAGGACAGGACAGGGCAGGGCAGGGCAGGGCAGGGCAGGGCAGGGCAGGGCAGGGCAGGGCAGGGCAGGGCAGGGCAGGGCAGGGCAGGGCAGGGCAGGGCAGGGCAGGGCAGGGCAGGGCAGGGCAGGGCAGGGCAGGGCAGGGCAGGGCAGGGCAGGGCAGGGCAGGGCAGGGCAGGGCAGGGCAGGGCAGGGTAGGGCAGGTCAGGTCAGGTCGGGTCAGGTCAGGTCAGGTCAGGTCAGATCAGGTCAGGTCAGGTCAGGTCAGGTCAGGTCAGGTCAGGTCAGGTCATGACAGGTCAGGGCAGGTCAGGGCAGGTCATGTAAGTGTGGGTCGTTTCGTTCAAGTTCTCTGGTTCTCAGTCGAATCATTCGTGATCAGGGCAAGTGTATCGGCCAACAGAAATGAGCAGAAACAAAACAGATCAACGCCGGTCGAAAATAGGCAGCGTAGGACCAATTCCATACAACTAGGCGACACAAAATTATTAAAGCCTGGTTTCCACCGCCAGAGGATAGGAAAGTATAAAAGTCTGACCAAAACGGGCGCAATCAGCTGGCTATTTTCCGTTCCTATCCTGTTGCGGTTGAAACCGAGAAATGTCGGCGTCTTTTCTGGCGCAAATGCGGTGGAAATCTTGAACTTTGTGGCAAACGGTCAGGTCGGCCAGGAACGGACAAAAGTTGAGCAGTGTTGAACTTTCTTGTTCGGATCTGGCGCACTGCATTGGAGCAGGCATATGTGTACATAGGTAATCAATTTGAAGTTATCTGGTTGAGCTAAACAATATTGTAGCATTTTATGCATATATTGGGTGGTTTTGGGTGGTGAAACATGCCATTGCAGGCTGTGTTTCGATTAGGATAGGTATCGGCGTGTTGAATGGCTATAATATGGTAGGTGGGTGGGTACCCTAGTCCATTGACTTATATAAGTATAGACGAACTACTCCAGCTGTTGCGCCGCCCGGCAGCCGTTCCCGGTTGAAGCGACACTAGCGCCGCAGCGGAGAAGGCATGAGTTAGCGCGGTAATGCTTTTGCTATGGCGGAGGGGCGATATTTGACAATAATCACCGTGAACGTTCAGGCTGAATATTTGTATTCCATGTTATTCATTATGAATGTCTCTACGTCCTCAAAACTTTTTCCAGTGCGCTACCTCACGCGGTTTTTGAGTTACAGGCCGACAAATATCGCCTTCCGCCATAGAAAAAGCATTGCTGCGCTAATTCAATCCCTTCTCCGCTGCGGCGCTAGTGTCGCCTAGCGGAAACGGCAGCCGGGCGGAGTAGTTCGTCTATACCTATATATGGCAATGTCTTAGTCAATGTCCAAAAGTTATGGATGCTAATGGGAAATGACATCCAAAAAGGGAAACAAATCCTCTCAGCTCCAAGATTGAAGTATTTCCTTCCATGTGTTTTTCCATGTACCCGGGCGGTGCTGCGCGGGAGCGCAGGCCGACGCAGAAGCGCAGGCAGCGGTCAGCGAGCGAATGGAGCTTGAACCCCGCGCCTCGCCCGCCGCTGCCGCCGCGGCGCTGCACTGATTGGTCGGCCGGGGGTGACGTCACGTGATGACGTCATCAGCACCCGCGAATCAAAACGTCTGTTGTCAGCTGAATTTTCCGTTGTTACCAGATGGTGACGTTTACCAGATAGGAAAGTACGACATTCAACTTTTGGAGAAATCGTAAATCACAAACTTCCCTGGTCGTTCTTGTCAGGTATCAGTTGTTGACCGTTGGCGGTGGGAATCGGACTTAACTCGCAAAGACAACCAATATGATAGAAATTAATCATTTGAACCTAAAATGACCATATTTACAGTACATTTTTCTGAGACCTCTCGGCCGTTTTCACCCCCCGCTGCTGCCAGCCCAGTGTACTGACTTGAGCATGGCGTCGCAGGCGGCCTCGTCGGGGGCCCAGTCGGGCACGCGGCCGAGCATCTTGATCCGGTAGAGGGAGCCCAGGTAGCGGCGGACGGCCAGCTGGCTGGTGAGCGGTGTAGCCACCTCCGCCTGCGCTTCCCGCAACATAGTGGCGACACAGCTGCCGACACAGGGTGGCTGGTCAGATACGGAACCGGACACAGCTGGACACAGCTACCGAGCCGGACACAACTGGACACCGCTATGGCGGCAATCTGCCCGGACACAACTGGACACGGCTACGGCGGCAATGTGCCCGGACACAACTGGACACCGCTACGGCGGCAATGTGCCCGGACACAACTGGACACGGCTACGGCGGCAATCTGCATTGTATTGAGAGTCGAGTAAACAAAGAATCGAGTGCTTCGCAGGTCACGAGCGCAATAGATCAGTACCCGGGGGCTCTTGGATAGTACAGCTTGTCGTCTAGGACGACCTGCGAAATAATTGTCAGCTTGTTAAAGACAACAGCGCTGACAACTAAGCACAAACTTCTGTTCCGAGAACTAGCCATAACCGAGGCACCACTCATCAGAACCCAACCAGGCCAAGCCGATCCGGTCCCACCCCTTCGAGCATGCCCCCCCTCCGGGCCCCTGTCGACTGACCAGTCCCACCGCGCGGCTCCGGTCCTGCCCTCCCCCTGCCGGGCCCCTGTCGACTGACAAGTCCCGCCACGCGGCTCCGGTCCTGCCCTCCCCCTCCCCCTGCCGGGCCCCTGTCGACTGACCAGTCCCGCCGCGCGGCTCCGGTCCTGCCCCCCCCCCCCCCCTGCCAGGCCCATGTCGGCTGACCAGTCCCGCCGCGCGGCTCCGGTCCTGCCCTCCCCCTCCCCCTGCCGGGCCCCTGTCGACTGACCAGTCCCGCCGCGCGGCTCCGGTCCTGCCCTCCCCCTGCCCCCTGCCGGGCCCCTGTCGACTGACCAGTCCCGCCGCGCGGCTCCGGTCCTGCCCTCCCCCTCCCCCTGCCGGGCCCCTGTCGGGCCCCTGTCGACTGACCAGTCCCGCCGCGCGGCTCCGGTCCTGCCCTCCCCCTCCCTCCCCCTGCCGGGCCCCTGTCGACTGACCAGTCCCGCCGCGCGGCTCCGGTCCTGCCCTCCCCCCTCCCCTGCCGGGCCCCTGTCGACTGACCAGTCCCGCCGCGCGGCTCCGGTCCTGCCCTCCCACCTCCCCCTGCCGGGCCCCTGTCGACTGACCAGTCCCGCCGCGCGGCTCCGGTCCTGCCCTCCCCTCCCTCCCCCTGCCGGGCCCCTGTCGACTGACCAGTCCCGCCGCGCGGCTCCGGTCCTGCCCTCCCCCTCCCCCTGCCGGGCCCCTGTCGGGCCCCTGTCGACTGACCAGTCCCGCCGCGCGGCTCCGGTCCTGCCCTCCCCCTCCCTCCCCCTGCCGGGCCCCTGTCGACTGACCAGTCCCGCCGCGCGGCTCCGGTCCTGCCCTCCCCCTCCCCCTGCCGGGCCCCTGTCGACTGACCAGTCCCGCCGCGCGGCTCCGGTCCTGCCCTCCCCCTCCCCCTGCCGGGCCCGTCGACTGACCAGTCCCGCCGCGCGGCTCCGGTCCTGCCCTCCCTCCCCCTCCCCCTGCCGGGCCCCTGTCGACTGACCAGTCCCGCCGCGCGGCTCCGGTCCTGCCCTCCCCCCTCCCCTGCCGGGCCCCTGTCGACTGACCAGTCCCGCCGCGCGGCTCCGGTCCTGCCCTCCCACCTCCCCCTGCCGGGCCCCTGTCGACTGACCAGTCCCGCCGCGCGGCTCCGGTCCTGCCCTCCCCCTCCCCCTGCCGGGCCCCTGTCGACTGACCAGTCCCGCCGCGCGGCTCCGGTCCTGCCCTCCCTCCCCCTGCCGGGCCCCTGTCGACTGACCAGTCCCGCCGCGCGGCTCCGGTCCTGCCCTCCCCCTGCCGGGCCCCTGTCGACTGACCAGTCCCGCCGCGCGGCTCCGGTCCTGCCCTCCCCTCCCCCTGCCGGGCTCCTGTCGACTGACCAGTCCCGCCGCGCGGCTCCGGTCCTGCCCTCCCCCTCCCCCTGCCGGGACCCTGTCGACTGACCAGTCCCGCCGCGCGGCTCCGGTCCTGCCCTCCCTCCCCCTCCCCCTGCCGGGCCCCTGTCGACTGACCAGTCCCGCCGCGCGGCTCCGGTCCTGCCTTCCCTCCCCCTCCCCCTGCCGGGCCCCTGTCGACTGACCAGTCCCGCCGCGCGGCTCCGGTCCTGCCCTCCCCCTGCCCCCTGCCGGGCCCCTGTCGACTGACCAGTCCCGCCGCGCGGCTCCGGTCCTGCCCTCCCCCTCCCCCTGCCGGGCCCCTGTCGGGCCCCTGTCGACTGACCAGTCCCGCCGCGCGGCTCCGGTCCTGCCCTCCCCCTCCCCCTGCCGGGCCCCTGTCGGGCCCCTGTCGACTGACCAGTCCCGCCGCGCGGCTCCGGTCCTGCCCTCCCCCTCCCTCCCCCTGCCGGGCCCCTGTCGACTGACCAGTCCCGCCGCGCGGCTCCGGTCCTGCCCTCCCCCTCCCCCTGCCGGGCCCCTGTCGACTGACCAGTCCCGCCGCGCGGCTCCGGTCCTGCCCTCCCCCTCCCCCTGCCGGGCCCGTCGACTGACCAGTCCCGCCGCGCGGCTCCGGTCCTGCCCTCCCTCCCCCTCCCCCTGCCGGGCCCCTGTCGACTGACCAGTCCCGCCGCGCGGCTCCGGTCCTGCCCTCCCCCTCCCCCTCCCCCTGCCGGGCCCCTGTCGACTGACCAGTCCCGCCGCGCAGTTCCGGCGCCCACCTGAGGTAGTAGTCGGAGTCGTCTGGTTCCGTCATCCGCCGGTAGATGTCTCTGTCGGTGATGTCCACCAGGGCCCGGATGATCAGGATCGGCGACATGCAGAAGCGCTCCTTCTGGTAGCGGAAGATGAGCTTGGCGCTGCCGTTGCTCAGGAAGTGCAGGACGTTGATCTGCGGCAGTAGTGACAGATGCCGTCAACAGGCAGCCACGGCCGCGGGGCGCGGTACGCCGTATGTGTAATATGATACTGGCTGGTATGATAATATGATACTGGTAATATGATATGTGACAGATGTCATGATCAGGCAGCCAAGGCCGCGGGGTGCGGTACGCCGTATGTGTAATATGATACTGGCCGGCCTGTGACAGATGCCGTCAACAGGCAGCCACGGCCGCGGGGTGCGGTACGCCGTATGTGTAATATGATACTGGCCGGCCTGTGACAGATGCCGTCAACAGGCAGCCACGGCCGCGGGGTGCGGTACGCCGTATGTGTAATATGATACTGGCCGGCCTGTGACAGATGCCGTCAACAGGCAGCCACGGCCGCGGGGTGCGGTACGCCGTATGTGTAATATGATACTGGCCTGCCTGTGTCAGATGCCGTCAACAGGCAGCCACGGCCGCAGGATGCGGTACGCCGTATGTGTAATATGATACTGGCCTGCCTGTGACAGATGCCGTCAACAGGCAGCCACGGCCGCGGGATGCGGTACGCCGTATGTGTAATATGATACTGGCCAGCCTGTGACAGATGTCATGAACAGGCAGCCACGGCCGCGGGGTGCGGTACGCCGCATGTGTAATATGATACTGGCCGGCCTGTGACAGATGCCGTCAACAGGCAGCCACGGCCGCGGGGTGCGGTACGCCGTATGTGTAATATGATACTGGCCGGCCTGTGACAGATGTCATGAACAGGCAGCCAAGGCCACGGGGTGCGGTACGCCGTTCGACAGGACGGTCCGACTATGTACTGAATTCGTAGGAGTGGTACACCTGATTAAATGTGGCAAAAATGTCAACAAGCGAGTCATGTGCAAATACAAAGATTACAAGCAGAGGAATGAAGAGGAATGAATAATGATACTATGATACTGATGATACTGATACTGATACTGATACTGATAATACTGATACTGATGATACTGATACTGATGATACTGATACTGATGATACTGATACTAATGATACTGATACTGATGATACTGATACTGATGATACTGATACCGATGATACTGATACTGATGATACTGATACTGATGATACTGATACTGATACTGATGATACTGATACTGATACTGATGATACTGATACTGATGATACTGATACTGATGATACTGATACTGATTATACTGATACTGATGATACTGATACTGATGACACTGATACTGATGATACTGATACTCATGATACTGATACTGATGATAATGATGATAATGATTATACTGATACTGATGATACTGATACTGATGATACTGATACTGATGATACTGATACTGATGATACTGATACTGATGATACTGATACTGATGATACTGATTATACTGATACTGATAATACTGATACTGATGACGACACTGATGATGCTGACGATACTGATACTGATGATGCTGATACTGATGATACTGATGATACTGATGATACTGATACTGATGATACTGATACTGATACTGATGATACTGATACTGATACTGATGATACTGATACTGATGAAACATATACTGATGATACTGATAGTGATGATACTGATACTAATGATACTGAAGATAATGATACTGATGATACTGGTGATACCAACGATACTGATACTGATGATACTGGTGAAACTAACGATACTGATGATACTGATACTGATGATACTGATGATACTAACGATACTGATGATACTGATATTGATGATACTGATGATAATGGTGATACTAACGATACTGATGATACTAATACTGATGATACTTATAATGATGATACTGATATTGATGATACTGATACTGATGATACTGATACTGATGATACTGATACTGGTGATACTGATACTGATGATACTGGTACTGATGATACTGATACTGATCATACATATACTGATGATACTGATAGTGATGATACTGATACTGATGATACTGACTATACTGATGATACTGATGATACTGGTGATACTGGTGATACTAACGATACTGATGATACTGATACTGATGATACTGATACTGATGATACTGATACTGATAATACTGATGATACTGATACTGATGATAGTGGTGATACTAACGATACTGATGATACTGATACTGATGATACTGGTGATACTAACGATACTGATGATACTGATACTGATGATACTGGTGATACTAACGATACTGATACTGATGATACTTATACTGATGATACTGATATTGATGATACTGATACTGATACTGATGATACTGATACTGATGATACTGATACTGGTGATACTGATACTGATGATAATAATACTGATGATACTGATACTGGTGATACTAAAACTAATGATACTGATAATGATGATATTTAGACTGATGATACTGATATTGATGATACTGATACTGATGATACTGATAATGATTGATACTGATACTGGTGATACTGATACTGATACTGATGATTCTGATACTGATGATAATAATACTGATGATACTGATGATACTGATACTGATGATACTGACACTGATGATACTGGTATTGATGATACTGATGATGATACTGATACTGATGATACTGACGATACTGACGATACTGACGATACTGACGATACTGACGATACTGACAATACTGATACTGATGATGCTGACACTGATGATACTGATACTGATGAAACTGATACTGATGATACTGATACTGATGATACTGATACTGATGATACTGATGATGATACTGATACTGATGATACTGATACTGATGATACTGACGATACTGACGATACTGACAATACTGATACTGATGATGCTGACACTGATGATACTGGTACTGATGGTACTGATACTGATGATACTGATGATACATATACTGATGATACATATACTGACGATACTGATAGTGATGATACTGATACTGACAATACTGACTATACTGATGATACTGATACTGATGATACTGGTGATACTAACGATACTGATGATACTGATGATACTGATACTGATGATACTGATACTGATGATACTGATACTGATGATACTGATACTGATGAAACTGATACTGATGATACTGATACTGATGATACTGATACTGATGATACTGATACTGATTATAGTGGTGATACTAACGATACTGATGATACTGATACTGATGATACTGGTGATACTAACGATACTGATACTGATGATACTTATAATGATGATACCTATACTGATGATACTGATATTGATGATACTGATACTGGTGATACTGATACTGATGATAATGATGATACTGATACTGATTATACTGATGATAATGATACTGATGATACTGATACTGATGATACTGATGATACTGATACTGATGATACTGACGATACTGATGATACTGACGATACTGATACTGATGATGCTGATACTGATGATACTGATACTGATGACACTGATACTGATGATACATATACTGATGATACTGATAGTGATGATACTGATAGTGATGATACTGATAGTGCTGATACTGATAGTGATGATACTGATAGTGATGATACTGATGATACTGATACTGATGATACTGATGAATGATACTGATGATACTAACGATGCTGATACTGATGATACTGATACTGATGATACTGATACTGATGATACTGATACTGATGATACTGATACTGATGATACTGATACTGATGATACTGATACTGATGATACTGATACTGATGATACTGATGATACTTATACTGATTATACTGATACTGATGATACTAATACTGATGATACTGATACTGGTGATACTGATACTGGTGATACTGATACTGATGATAATAATACTGATGAAACTGATACTGATGATACTGATACTGGTGATACTGATACTGGTGATACTGATACTGATGATACTGATACTGATGATACTAATGAAGGGTGATCATATTTGTAGTGTTTGCTAATTTCGTTCCTCCCGTGTATACAGAACAGTTTTAGAACATGTGACGACGACGCCGTCCTCGCCCCGGGGGCACTGTCTACTGCCTCCACTGACCGCCGCCCTCTCCCGGGGGCCCTGGGGGCCCTGCCTACTGCCTCCACTGACCGCCAGCGTGTGGTCGTCTGACATGCAGCGCATCTGGACGGCGTGCTCGGTGAACAGCTTGCCGTAGCTCTTGTAGGGGGAGCGCGTCAGACAGACCGGGTAGTTACGGCGCGTCGCCACCTGGCGGACAGAGCGGCACGTCAGACAGCGGGACACAGGGTCAGACAGCGGGACACAGGGTTCAGACAGCGGGGCACGGGGTCAGACAGCGGGACACAGGGTCAGACAGCGGGGCACGGGGTCAGACAGCGCGACACAGGGTCAGACAGCGGGGCACGGGGTCAGACAGCGGGACACGGGGTCAGACAGCGGGACACGGGTCAGACAGCGGGACACGGGGTCAGACAGCGGGACACGGGGTCAGACAGCGGGACACGGGGTCAGACAGCGGGGCACGGGGTCCGACAGCGGGACACAGGGTCAGACAGCGGGGCACGGGGTCAGACAGCGGGACACGGGGTCAGACAGCGGGACACGGGGTCAGACAGCGGGACACGGGGTCAGACAGCGCGACACGGGGTCAGACAGCGCGACACGGGGTCAGACAGCGGGACACGGGGTCAGACAGCGGGACACAGGGTCAGACAGCGGGGCACGGGGTCAGACAGCGGGACACGGGGTCAGACAGCGGGACACAGGGTCAGACAGCGGGGCACGGGGTCAGACAGCGGGACACGGGGTCAGACAGCGGGACACGGGGTCAGACAGCGGGACACGGGGTCAGACAGCGGGACACGGGGTCAGACAGCGGGGCACGGGGTCAGACAGCGCGACACGGGGTCAGACAGCGGGACACGGGGTCAGACAGAGCGGCACGTCAGACAGCGGGGCACGGGGTCAGACAGCGGGACACGGGGTCAGACAGCGGGACACAGGGTCAGACAGCGGGGCACGGGGTCAGACAGCGGGGCACGGGGTCAGACAGCGGGGCACGGGGTCAGACAGCGGGACACGGGGTCAGACAGCGCGACACGGGGTCAGACAGCGGGACACGGGGTCAGACAGCGGGACACGGGGTCAGCCAGCGGGACACGGGGTCAGCCAGCGGGACACGGGGTCAGGCAGCGGGACACGTCCAACATACCTGGGAAATATACACAGACGTCAAATCCTCGGGTCTGCCTTCCTCGCCAATGCTAGTTCATAGTATAGACATTTGGTGTGGTTTAGCTTGCAGCTAGTCCTCGTCGAGCATTATTTCATGCCGGTGATCCAACCGCTTCCCACGAGTTTAAAATCTACTCTGGCTATCTCCACAGCGTAATGCAACTTGCCACCGCCGAACCCCACAAACAGTACCTAGTGCACCACAGCTCCGTCAACGGCACCGCCCCTCCTGGGTCTCACCTGCAGCCGGAGGACCCGCTCCCCGCCTCGGATGATAAAGTAGCCGCCGAACTCTGTCTCCACCGGCCCTGCCCCCCGCGGCCCCGCCTGGGTCTCGCCTGCAGCCGGAGGACCCGCTCCCCGCCTCGGACCATGAAATAGCCGCCGAACTCTCCTCCACCGGCCCTGCCCCCCGCGGCCCCGCCCGGGTCTCACCTGCAGCCGGAGGACCCGCTCCCCGCCTCGGATGATAAAGTAGCCGCCGAACTCTCCTCCACCGGCCCTGCCCCCCGCGGCCCCGCCCGGGTCTCACCTGCAGCCGGAGGACCCGCTCCCCGCCTCGGATGATAAAGTAGCCGCCGAACTCTCCTCCACCGGCCCTGCCCCCCGCGGCCCCGCCCGGGTCTTACCTGCAGCCGGAGGACCCGCTCCCCGCCTCGGACCATGAAATAGCCGCCGAACTCTCCTCCACCGGCCCTGCCCCCCGCGGCCCCGCCCGGGTCTCACCTGCAGCCGGAGGACCCGCTCCCCGCCTCGGATGATAAAGTAGCCGCCGAACTCTGTCTCCATCTCCCCGCGTGCCACCAGCTCCGACGGTGACAGGCCGTGCAGGTGACAGATCTTGGACTGAGGGCACACCAACACAGCGACATCAGACAGTCAGAGCAGATCAGACAGTCAGAGCAGATCAGACAGTCAGATCAGATCAGACAGTCAGAGCAGATCAGACAGTCAGAGCAGATCAGACAGTCAGAGCAGATCAGACAGTCAGAGCAGATCAGACAGTCAGAGCAGATCAGACAGTCAGAGCAGATCAGACAGTCAGAGCAGATCAGACAGTCAGAGCAGATCAGACAGTCAGAGCAGATCAGACAGTCAGAGAGCAGATCAGACAGTCAGAGCAGATCAGACAGTCAGAGCAGATCAGACAGTCAGAGCAGATCAGACAGTCAGAGCAGATCAGACAGTCAGAGCAGATCAGACAGTCAGAGCAGATCAGACAGTCAGAGCAGATCAGACAGTCAGAGCAGATCAGACAGTCAGAGCAGATCAGACAGTCAGAGCAGATCAGACAGTCAGAGAGCAGATCAGACAGTCAGAGCAGATCAGACAGTCAGAGCGGATCAGACAGTCAAAGCAGATCAGACAGTCAGAGCAGATCAGACAGTCCGAGCAGATCAGACAGTCCGAGCAGATCAGACAGTCAGAGCAGATCAGACAGTCCGAGCAGATCAGACAGTCAGAGCAGATCAGACAGTCAGAGCGGATCAGACAGTCAGAACAGCAGCAGCCGGTGTACAGGCACGGCCGCGCGGCCGAGTAGGGAAACGCTCGCATACGCGGTTCAACACTCGCAAAATTAACTCAAAATGAATTAATTCAACACTGATGCCTCGGCAGCCCTCCGCCCCACCTTCTCCTCTCCCACGGTATGGCAGCGGATGTTAGCCGTACCTTCACCATGACGGGCACTTCGCCCAGGTTGCGGTCCATGGTGGCGCACGTGGCGCCATCTACCGCGCACGAGAAGCGCACCACCAGCTGGCCGCTGTAGTCGCGCTGGCCGGCGCGCGCCTCGCCCGGGAACACGCGCGGGTCGGTGGCGCCCACGTTGGCCGGTGGCACGCGCGGAGCGATGATCCGGCCACCCTGCGGGGCACAGAGGGGATAGAAGGGGTCCCCAGCAGGTGGTATGGAGTGTACCGAGGCACGTGCCAATGGTGGATGGCAAGTAAACATTTGTAAAGAGAAGCTTACAAAATAGTAATGTACTTGAGGTTGTGTTGGTATTGAGAGTGCGAGATAAACAAGATGACTGAGAGTAAAGTATGTAAGCTAAATTACCCTAGGTCTAGTAAGTAGGAAAACAATGGAGGCCGACAGAGGCAGAAGATAGTTAGCTAATGTACTCTGACTTTGCCATGTGTTCCTGTGTGGCAGACTCACCAGCACATGCAGGACAACCTTGGCCTGGCAACCTTGGCTTTGCCATGTGTTCCTGTGTGGCAGACTCACCAGCACATGCAGGACAACCTTGGCCTGGCAACCTTGGCTTTGCCATGTGTTCCTGTGTGGCAGACTCACCAGCACATGCAGGACAACCTTGGCCTGGCAACCTTGGCTTTGCCATGTGTTCCTGTGTGGCAGACTCACCAGCACATGCAGGACAACCTTGGTGCCGTCCGGGAGAGCGAATGCCAGTGGTGGTATGGAGGCGAGGGCCAGATTCAGCCCCCCGTCCAAGACATCATTGAAGGCATCTATGTGAGGCTGAGAGAGAGACTGCATAACCTGACAAAATACCATTGGGTCATGTGTCATTTCCAGTCAAGAAAACTATAATGCTCAATTTTTACAACGCTTAAACAACCTTCAGCAGACTGTAACATAAATAATGAATGCAGTAACTACAGTGGGTCATTAAAAATAGGTCAACAAAATGTTTCATTATCATCTTCACATTTGAACAACTTCACAGATGTGCATGAACAATAAATGAAAAGGATAGTAAATAATAAATACAAACAAATATGCAAAGGGTCTTAACAAATAGCTCTTCAATAATATGAACCAAAATGCATCCAGGTATTCTCATATACAAATGCTCTAAGTTATATTTCTTACCTTATTGCCAGCATCATCAATTTTCCCAAATTGTTTCGTCAAGTTCGATAATGAAGGCTTGGCTGGAGGCACATAGGCCTCTGTGACAGTTCCAGCAGTCATGACTGCATCAGTGTTGGTAACCAGTGTCAGAACCCCAGCCTGCCGTCAACTGTGAACAAGTCAAACATGAAGCAGATGATCCTATGACAAGCAGTATAACCTACAGAATCGTGTCCCTCCAGCACAGCATCTCTACATGTCATACATCAATCAACTCACAACAGATATGCTGAACTAACTCTGCAGACACAGCTATTGGAAATATTTACCTTAAGTGTTTACCTTAAGTAAATGTCATTATGCACCCTTTCGAGCATTGAGAGTCTTGCGCAGGTGGTGCCTCGTCTTCTTCTGTCGAAGCTAAGTCGGCTGCTGCCAGCTCGAAGCTGAGTCGGCTGCTGGTTGACTTGCTGGCCAAGCATAGTGCTGAGCCTGCTGGCCACAGTTTAACGCTGGTAGGAGAACCTGTAGTTAAATCTATCAGGATGGTCCTCCCACTCTTTTCCCAGTCTGTGTAGGTACGTGAATGCCTCTACACTTGGTGCTGCCATGGTCTCTTGAGAAAGCCTGAGTCACCCGTGGCCGTGCGGCGAAGAACGACTTCCTAGGTCCTGGTTGGTACTGAACTTGAAGTTGTGGGCTGTGTCCTCGTGTGGTCTCGCTGATGAAAGTCTTGAACAGGCTATTACCACAGACACCGCACTGTCTTGTGTAGTCCACCTTGGCAAAGCCGTTGAGTATTTGAAATGCCTCGATGATATCCGTCCTCTGCCGTCGGAATTCGTGTTGGAAAATTGAGGCTTCGAAGTCGCTCAGGGTAGGAGAGGTTTAATGTTTAATGTTTAATGTTTATTTATTTAACAAAAGCAAGAAACAAAGAATTATATGAGGGAAAGGTGCAAAAGCCGGTGTCAGGACAGACCCTTGGGGACCCCGCTCGTCGCGTCGACCCAGTCCGAAAAGACTCCGTTGACTATAACCCTCTGACCCGTGAGGAAGTTGCTGATCCACTGCAGAATGTTGTTATTGATGCCAAGGGTATGAATTTGGGTAAGGAGACGTTCGTGTAGCACTGTGTCGAATGCCTTGGCGTAGTCTAAGAACACGACATCGACAGAGCGTATCGACGTCGACATCGACGGCAGGGGAACCAGTAGAAGATCTAATAGACGCGAAGAAATAGTTTGTTGTCGTCTTCGTTTGGGACATACCAGAATATTGCACACTCATATATCATTGGCAGAGACCCGAGAACCCAATGTGTGAATTGTCAGAATCCACGGTCCATACATCTACTCGATTGTCCAGTTTATGGAGAACAGAGAAGGAACCTCTCTGACATTTGCCAAAGGCATGGGGTACCTACTAATTATCCAATACATTGTAAAATAAGGGGTGGAAAGTTCACAGTAAAAATAGTGAAAAAGAGTGGACAAATAGTATCAATAGGGTGTCGTCTTCCACCCAAATTTCACGATGCTAGGACACTGCTGAGGAGACCTAGTTTCCCAGCCGATGCCTAAAACAAGCACGACGAGCCTTAGACCTTCCGTGCGTACAAGTGGCCCAAAACCCGCCGTTGGCACCATTCTGGAACTACAACGATCTCTCGATATTGTATCTGTTCACTGACAAAAAGCAGACCTCTCTCCTGCTGAGGTCCAAATGGCTTTCCAGGAATATAAGAGCAATAACAGTGAGTCCGCATTCTACTTTACCGATGGTTCTGCTCACGGCAATCAGGTAGGATCCGCTGCGTCTGGACCGGATTTCAGGTTTACTGCGCCTCTACCTGATTATAGCACGGGTTTCTCTGCTGAAGTGTATGCCATTACAAGGGCTTTGTTGCATATCCGAAATAAGCACGTTCCCCAGGCCACAATATGCACCGACTCTAAAGCATCGGTCCAGGCGCTCCGGAGAGTAAATGATTTTGTGCATCCAAGAGTGTACGATATTCATGAACTTGTCCTTTCGCTACCCGATGACCAGCATGTAACAGGGTCCTAGGATTGCTTTGAACTTTGAAGACATGGTGCGGAGTGGAAAATTCAGCCTACAAATAAGCATTAACCCGCGCACTGCAGGGGGGTTGATTTCCGCCCCCCCCCCCCTCATGTTTTTCTCAGATAGCGAAAAAACGGCGGCGCGCAGCGCCGCCGAATTTTAGCACACCTGTTAGGACATAAATTGCACACACTTTGCAAAAAAAATGGCCTCGGGTCATCTCAGGTCAGGTCACCAGACCAGGTCAAGTGACCTCATCTCCAAAAACGTTTGCAGTTGTGCCAAAGCCAGAGTTTCTCACCGATCAGTTTGAAACTTACAGGATGTCATGAGGGCATAAGTACTTACAATTTGTTTATCTCGGAATTTTGATATCGGTGACCTAAGGTCAGGTCAATTTCGTGTCCTCCCCATAATAAGTCAATGGGGAAATATTAAAATGCTTCCTATTTCAAGAATATGTATGCTATTCGTCTAATTACTTCTGGATCATGTTATTATAGGATGTTCTTGATGATCCAGGTGTAAGTTTTGTTCAGTAACCCCTATGGGGTCATTTGAGGTCATCCGAGTTCACCATCACTTGTTTGACAATAACTTGCGACATAATGAAGATAGAGAAGTAAAACCGACAGAAATGTGTTTGTCTCGTCGAGACACGTCTCCCTATATGTAACATGACCTACTTGGGTCTTGACCTCAGGTCAAGGTCACGTGACCTGTGGTCAATTTTTTTAGTTAACCTAACAAGGTCACCATATATATCAATAGAAGCGCCTTGACGAGACAAACACAATGAAGTAAACAGTTTTCCGTTAGCTTTATTAGGTTAAAAGTTATTAGCGAAAAACAGCAAATTTAAATGGCTGACTATCGTTTTTTTTCCTGTTTGTTTCGAACTAGCATAGTTCCCGAGATATATGGGAATTTCTGGAGCGAAGTCCTAAAACAGGAAAAACTGGAAAATTTGACCTTTGATGACCTCTGGTGACCTCAATTTTAACCCGACCTAAAAATACTGAAATACTTTCGATAGAACTTGTATCAAGCTATCAAAAACAGTCTTCCGCTTGCCCCTACGTAGCGTAGTTTTCGAGATATCACGGGGGCGGAAATCACCCCCCCCCCCCCCTGCAGTTCGTGGTCGGCGCAAACCCCCTACAGTGCGCGGGTTAAAGGGAGTGTGCCTACCGACATCGCTTATTTGGGGTTGTTGACACTGGTCTGTAGAACATAATTTTCGGAATTGAGCCATTACTTCATTTCTCCTGATTCACCCTAGTTGCCGAGATATTACAAAGACTTCAGGAACGTGATGGAATCACAAAATTATCGGGTAGACTCCAGAGGCTTACCCGACCAAAGTTCGTAAACATTCGGTCCGGTCCATTACGATGGGTAACCGGACAAAAGTTCGTAAACATAAGGTTCGTAACGGAAAAAGTTCGTAAGCAAAGGTTCGTATGCAAAGGTTCGTATCGGATAAAGTTCGTATCGGATAAGGTTCGTATAGGATAAAGTTCGTAACGGATAAAGTTTGTATGCAAAAGGTCCGTATGCTGAAGTTCGTAAAGGAAAAAGTTCGTAATGGAAAAAGTTCGTAAGAAAAGGTTCGTAAGAAAAGGTTCGTATGCAAAGGTTCGTATCGGGTAAGGTTCGTATGGGATAAAGTTAGTAACGGCTAAAGTTCGTAATGGAAAAGGTTCGTATCGGATAAAGTTCGTATTCAAAAAGTTCGTAACGGATAAAGTTCGTATGCAAAAGGTTCGTATGCTGAAGTTCGTAAAGGAAAAAGTTCGTAATGGAAAAAGTTCGTAAGCAAAGGTTCGTATGCAAAGGTTCGTATCAGATATGGGTGCCGAACCTTTCCTTTTGAACTTTTTCCGTTACGAAACTTATGTTTACGAACTTTTGTCCGGTTACCGTTACCCTTCCAAACGGAGAGAGATAGAGAGACACCGTAAACAGTAACGTGTTGCCTGTCATAAGGACAATAGGTTCGTATCGGATAAAGTTCGTACTCAAAAGGTCGTTACTGTTTACGGTGTCTCTCTATTTCTTTCCGTTCGGAAGGGTAACAGTATCCGGACAAAAGTTCGTAAACATAAGGTTCGTAACGGAAAAAGTATGTAAGCAAAGGTTCGGAACCTTATCCGATACGAACCTTTGCATACGAACCTTCGCTTACGAACTTTTTCCTTTACGAACTTCAGCATACGAACCTTTTGCATACGAACTTTATCCGTTACGAACTTTTTCAATACGAACTTTATCCGATACGAACCTTTTCCATTACGAACTTTAGCCGTTACAAACTGTATCCCATACGAACCTTATCCGCTACGAACCTTATCCGATACGAACCTTATCCGATACGAACCTTATCCGATACGAACCTTATCCGATACGAATCTTATCCGATACGAACCTTTGCATACGAACCTTTGCTTACGAACTTTTTCCATTACGAACTTTTTCCTTTACTAACTTCAGCATACGAACCTTTTGCATACGAACTTTATCCATTACGCACTTCTTGAATACGAACTTTATCCGATACGAACCTTTTCCATTACGAACTTTACGATGGGTAATCGGCTTACCACTCCAGAGGGCTCCCGCTACTAGAAGCACTGCAACTATCGATTAAACTGCTAGGATATTGTTAGCGCCGGCCAATAGCAATTCGACAAAACAGCTCGTGCGCGCTGATAGCAACAGCCGAACAGAACCTGGACGGCCATCATGCTTTTCGATGATGGCCGATGGCCATTTTTCGACGAAGATATCAATTTAGAGCTACGAAACTTGCACATAATAAAGTGCACAGTGGCAAGAACATGCTATGTAAAACTTGTCTCTTTATCTTGCATGATGTGACCGCAATTGTATTGTCTTATGTGCGCCATTTTACATAACATGACTATATTGGCGATCGTTTTATAGCTATAAAAAAATAACCAAAAACAATATCAGTGAAAATTAAACTAAAGGGGCTCCAGATGTGAATTTCATCATATCCAACAATCAAACCAATAGCTACTTACTGTATGCAAAATATTTTTGACATTCGAGAACAGTAGGCAGTAGGTGCACTCCCTTTAAGAGTAGAATATGCAGTCTAAAAAGACCATATAATGAACTCTGCTTTGATAAACTGACCCATCAGAATTGGCTGAACAGCCAATTCTGATGGGTTCTGGTGGGAACAGCCAATTCTCAAATGACTTTTCAGCCTGTTGAGGAAAATGGGTTAGTATATGCTAAGGCTTCTAGTCAGGGTCCTAGGATTGTTTTGGAGCTGGAGTGCGGAGTGTAAAGTTATGGCGAATAATACAAATACAGTGTAAAATTCAACCAAAATACATATATAGAAACTAGGGTTTATCAATACCCTATTACCCGCTCACCATAATTAGTTACTACCTATGCCAATTCTTACCTGTATTTTTCTCCACAGGCTGTCCCTTTCATTACTCCCGAAATCGGTATCAGGGTTGCAACTATCCAATACATTTTAAAATAAGAAGTGGAAAACTTACAGTAAAACTCGGGGAAAAGAGTGGTAAAATAGTGTCCATAGGGTGTAGTTTTCCACCCAAATGTCAGTGCCAGCACACTGCTTCTAGTTATCAAATACAGCTTAGCTTAGGGAGTGGAAATTAATAGTAAACTTGGGGAAAAGAGTGGAAAAATATTATCCATAGGGTGTCAAAATTTGGGTGGAAAACCACCCAAATTTTGCAATCCTAGGACACTGGCATGTCACCTTCCTCTGGATCCCGGGGCACTGCGGGATCCCAGGGAATGTACTCGCTGACACCCTTGCAAACGAAGACGCTCTGTTACCAGCTCCATTAGTGGAGCAACTACCGGTGAGCGATGTACTTCATCTCATCAATGTCCGCTACGCAACATCCTTGCAGCGCCAGTGGGACGAGTTGCATGCTAACCACATGTACAGGATCAAGGCTAAACTGAGTGTGTGGGATACATGCTTCCAACACAACAGGGAGCGAGAGGTGATTCTGTCACGTCTGAGACGTGGACACACTCACCTCACCCATAGCCACTTATTTTATCGCTCTGGACCTAAAAATTGTGAGTCATGCAATACGTGTCTATCAGTGGAGCACATCCTGGTCGGTTGTAACGTGCTAGCACGAAGCCGCCAACGCATCATCAACTACCTATCCGTGCGTCGCCTTGATTTGTCTATTCAGACGTTACTCGGCGACGACGATCCAGTACTCACAGATTGGGTCCTCGACTACATCCTACGTACTCACAGATTGGGTCCTCGACTACATCTTATAGTCACCATTTGCTGGCAAACTCTAAAACGGCTATCTTCGAACAAATTCGTCTCGCCACTACCTTGCACCACCTCGCCATACGCCTGCGCCCTAGGGAGGGGACGCGACCAGCTGGCAGCTTACCCTGTACCACTGTGCATGCGACCTTGGAGAGGACGCGGCGCACCCTGTACCCAGGCGCCTGCGACGTAGGAGAGGATCTCCTGAGGAGAGGATACCGGCACTCCTGTGCACGATGACGACTCAGATACTGGGGCGCGACACGCCATTCCACCTGTGCACGGTGACCTAGGAGAGGACGCGGTCTACAGCCACACACTTTCGATGGATATGAAGGTATGGTGATATCGATGGGTATGTTCTCTGATCTTACCTGTTTCTTATTATGTTTTTCCCCCATATATATGCAAGGACCCTACCACCCACTTGACAGGGCAGGCCAGCATTAACTGGACTGGCCTGCTCTGCGGCCAGCTACTATTTAATTATAGATCCTTGTGCTTATGAGAAATATAATCTATCCCATCCTGATTCCATTTAAATCAACTCACATATGTGTGGTTTTCCCATATTAAATTTAAAAGTGGTCACCAGACTTAGTTAGGATGAGCCGGTTTTGCATGGTTTAGGCACCACTTTCCTTGAAAGGCTAGTAACATAAGTTAAGGACACTAAAAATTTACAAACTAAAAGCAATTATTAGCTATTACCAGTAGAACATACTCACAGAAAACTAACAATACCTGAACTGAACGCTTTCACCCAACTCTGATCCACGGCAATGCCTTTCCTTTACGCTGTTTAATAAAATTGCTAACTTCCCAACCAGAGAAGGGTGCAAGATGAATACGGAAACAACACACTTGATCCCAGTGAGGCTATGCGCCCTAACCTAACAAGCACAAGAACAAGAAGATAGTATGAAAAGCCTGGTGCTTGAATGTGTCTGCGATATGGCCATTCACCCCATTATTACCCCATTAAGTGTGTGTGTATCTATGTATGTATTGACATCAGCAGACACTCCAAAAATCACTGTGGCTATTAAGTCATAAGTCGGTTTAATAAAACAGTAGGTAAGTCACCATTGTCACAATGGGAAACCAAGCAAATTACCATGCACACATACACACACATACATCATAGTCACTTATTGCTGAAAGAAAGACTGGACGGCCCATTTGAAACCTGTTGGTTCCAGCCCATTGTGTTCTACATGGCAAGGTCTTTAGAGGGGGGAATGATGACCACACCAACTACCAAGGCTTTGCTGCACATTTATATCCATGTATGAATTCTACCAGTTATGATAAAAGTCCCATATTCGGACACATCTAAATCTCATTTTTCATGCTATCAGAATGCAGATGATACTGACACATTGTTTACATTATGCTAGCATGCAAAGTCTGAGGATAGGATGTGTCCAGGGTTACAGACCCTAACAGTTACCAGTTAGCAGTTACCATTGTTATACAAAATATCACATCAGTTCAATTCAGATGAGAAAGAAGATTCATTACTTATAACTTGATTTAAACAGTTAATTTATTTTCACTTCACAGCATCATTTGGAAAAGCACAAGTCATTGTCTGCAAATTACAGATGTCCAAGCCATCTTTAACAGGAATGGCACATCTTTTGCATTTGGGGTTCCTAATTTTTCCTCTGGTCAATATCCTCTCAATTGTCCAATTTATGATGCAATAACATGATGGAACTAAGCCAGGTAAGAGAACCCACAGTTCAAGTATGAGGCTACATTAAATGCGATCGCACCCAAAGCCCCTATCAATAGGTATCAACATCTCATGAACGCCACCCTGATCATGATACATGGACCTATTATGCTAAGGAAAGACCCAGAATATAAAAACGCTCCAAATAATTTTAAAAAAAAGAATATGAGCCAATTTTAACACATTATTCGACCACATGCCACCGCCCACCCACCTACCTACACAAGTCGCAGAAAGTCCACACCGCACCTCTCCTCACGTGGCGACAACACGTTTTGCGATGTTTTGCCCACTGAACTCTAATAGTTTTTTGCCGAATAAAGTTTCGTCTTTAGAGCGCAATAAATGTCACAGCTCATCTCATGACGCAAAACCACTGCAAAATAATGCGGTAAATCCCAAACGGACTACGGATCTTCGGAAACACGACAAATCCAACAACAACAACTACCTATATGTGGCCAGGCACTCTATGACTATGATCTCCCGAGTTCAAACGATTGACCTCTGATAAATTATTTTAGGTTTCGAATACACTCATAGACACCAACATTTGGTATAAATTTGATCAATGCCGGATCTAGGTTTCGAGTTTGGGAGGGGGGGGGGGGGGGGGGGGGCAAAAAAAATCGCTCCGTTTCGTCAGCGAAAAGTTGTTGACCGGGGGGGGGGGGTAAATCTCGCCTTCCCGGAACAAAAATCACAACCCCCCAGAACAGTTGGGTTTGGGGATATGCATTTGCCTACCGATTTTTCGTTGGGGGGGGGGGGGTGGCAATTGGGGTATTCCAAAACAGATCGACCAAAACTATCTCTAAATAACACACTACATCTCATATTTCGATAAAAATACGTGTCTGGGTTTATCTGGGCTGTTGATTCACGCTGTGAACTTTTCAGCCTCGTCCGTCAAATGGTTTTCGAGTTACAGCCTCGGGCAACTTTGTAATGTCAAGCAAAACTCAAATTTTCAGCGGACAATATCTCCCATCTAAACCAGTAAAACACCTACCTCGCCCTACGGGAGCATTTTACACCTTCGCCCCACGGGGGGGGGGGGCGGGGCTGACAGGCTCCCCTGTTAACTTCCAAACCAAGCAACTTAGAGCAATGCGCTAAGCATGTTGCCTGTCATGAGAGGAATCTAACAGTATGTGATTTTTAGGTTTCAGGTCAACGGGTGACCTACCAGGTCAAGTGAATGACATCGGATATACCACGTCCAGAACAGCGATTTTGCTCTTCAGAAAACCTAAAATTAGAAATTGATAAATGCAAATAAAAAGGCATGTTCCTAGACCAGTTTCGGCTCAGAAATACAGGCAAAGTAATTATTTGTTCGTATCTTGTCAAAAAAAGGCAAAACAAGTTATTAAAAAAATGACGTCATCAGTTTCGTACATTTAGGGAGCTATCACTCAGCCAAAAATGAAGATATTGCTTTGAAATTTGGTATGGGTATTGTCCATACTCATTTCTCTCACATATATTCCGGTTTTTCTAACATCTTTGAACATTTTGATTGTGTGGGGATTTTTCTAAAAACATCGTTTTTTTTTATTTTAGGGGTCAAAAAACCACAATTTTGAACATCCGAGATTGCCATTTTAAAAGAAAATGCCATTTTGTATCTGTGGTGAATGGCGTTTACAATTTACTTGAAAACTCTGTTTTCTACCATTTTTCAAATATTTATCGTTTTTCCACCAACATGACGTCATCAAAACATGATTAGCTCCCAAACTGCTTAACCAATTAAAATTCAATTCTTACACCATACGTATAATTGTTGTAAATGAAGCTACCGAAAATTTCAGCAAGATGCGCTGCATATGTAAAAAGTTATTCAAGAAAAACCTCAGGGTGGCCTGTCAGCCCCCCCCCCCCCCCTGTAGGGCGAGTGTTAATCGGCGGTAACCGAGCGGTATCTGTTGCTTCCCTGGGACAAACTACATACAAAATAGGTTGTATTACATTTGTCATGATCTCCTTTCTCGAATCCGCCAAAAGGGAGTACGTCCTGAGCGCTGCATGCTTCATCGTATAAATTAATGCTTAGATAAATCAAGCCATTTTTGATCAATAATTATTTTGGTTCATTTCGACGTTTGCATGTGCCACGCACTGTGGTACCACACCTATCAGAACGCACTATACAAACATCAAAATTGATTTGATGGTCCTATCCAATAGTGAAAAGCCGATCTCAATCGGAACAGTGGTTGCAAAGTTATTAGCTTCCAAAAAGCGTATGTACAGCCGGTTCGGGCCGGGTCTAATGTAAATTGGTCTAGTAAGTTGACGAGAAACCTCACGGGCGCCTCGCGCCCGCTCGGTTATCATGCGAGTCATATAAACCTATATACCAGTAAAACGCCTTTTTGGGCGATGACCGAGCGGGCGCGCTCTAGTAAAGGTAAAACAGGTTTGCAATATGAAACGGTAAGGGAGCACACGTGGTAGTAACACATAGTCCTTTTAGTCCTTTTAAAGGAAATAGTTCACCTTCGGAAATTTTTCAGAACACGATTTTATTATATTTTTTAATACAGTTTCTTTTTTTCTTTTCAAAAATGGTCCTACATCGCGCCAATTCAGGACAGAAGGTCGTAAATTATTAATGTTATGGTGTGCGTTATTGGTCTGCGCATGCGCCCTGGTAGTGCTGGCACTCTCAGACGGTACGGTATATCATATATTCGCCGCATTCCTTCGCCAAAAAGTCAAATATCTTCGGCTGGAGAGTCTTTTCAGCCAAGACAAGTTGCAGATAAGGATTTCTCAACACGGGCTACAAAACTGCTATTTCAGTTCAAAATCCCATGTTGAGGGTGAACTATTTCCTTTAATCCTCCATAAAAAAATTGCCAGGCCTCAATGCATGCCAACATACAAATTAAGTTGCATTCAGGCACGTAGCCAGGATTTCGTCCAGGGGGGGGGGGGGGGGGCGGCGCCTCGAAAGGGCCCCTTCCCATGCGTTGAAAGGGCCCCTTTCCAAGCGTTGAAAGGCCCCCCCCCAAAAAAAACGCATGAAAAGGCACGTTACAAGGCTGGAAAATGCAGTATGGAAGGTATGGCATGGGCGATGCCAACGTTTAGGAGCTGAAGTTAGCAAACTGCCAAATCAACTTTGGAACCAGCGACACGAATTTGGGATCAGCTATACCAACTTGGAATATTTTTTAAGCTCAAGACCTGGACTCTTAAACAAATTGCGCCGCGGAGCGGCGCGAAAATTTTGAGTATTATCCCTGGGTTGCTTTCTCATCAATGCGTCGCATTGCGTATGGTGCGGACCTCTAAAATTGCTATATTGTGCGTTTAAAAGTGCGGGGAAAATGTGCGAAAGTGAACTATTTTGCCCAATAATATAGGAAAGTAGCAACATAACACATAAATGCGCCGAGAAACTGACCGATTTTTTCCTAACCCGCATATAATTGAATTTGTAGTTAAATTGCGCCGCGGAGCGACGCGAAAATTTTGAGTTTTATTCCCTGTACAACTGTATTCTTACTGTTGAAAGGCCCAAGGTCCCTTCAGATCGTCTAGGGGCCCCTCTGATCTTTTCTACGCCTTTCCAGTTTCCGACCTGTTCAGGGACTCATCTGGGATCCGCGAAGCGAAAAGACATGATGTGGAGTGGGTGATATATATATATATATATATATATATATATATATATATATATATATATATATATATAATACAAAGAGAGAGAAGAAACAAATAAAACCGAATCTTTCGGGTATATTGTAGCACCCTGACGAAGGGTGTTACAATATACGCGAAAGCTCCGCTTTTAATATTTTGTATTGTGGAGTAAGTCCTCTTTGTATTTAATCTTCATCTGCGATCTCTACGTGCTTTGACCCTTCCGGTCTCACCAGAGACTCCTCTGACCTTCCAAGAAGCCCCTCTTGTGTGTCAAGGGGCCCATTCGGCCTGTTCAGAGGTCCTTCCGACCTGGCCAGGGACTGCACTGGCTACTTTGTCGCCCTGCCGACATGCTCAGAGGCAGGGGCGACGGATTGCGGGGCGCAGGGTACCCAAAATCCCCCCTCAAATGAAAATCCTGGGGAGGGGAAGGGTCATGTTGCCCCAGATTGAGCAGGCTAAAATCTGGGGGGGGGGGGCAAAACTACCCTTTGCCCCCAGGATTTTCGACTGGGGGGAATTTTGGGTACCCTGCCCCCGCAATCCGCCGCCCCTGCTCAGGGGCCCCTCCGACCTGCCCAGGGCTAACAAGTCCAGTCTGGCTAGGAACTCATCCGGCATGTTCAAGGGGCCTTCCGACCGGCCCAGGGACCCTTTCGGTCTAGCCAGGGGCCCCTCTGACTTGCCCAGGAGCCCCTCCGATCGGCCCAGCGACTCTTCTGGTCGGCCTGCGCTGGCTGCTTTGTCGCCCTTGCCGACATGCTCAAGGGGCCCTCTGACCTGCCCAGGGGCCCCTCTGTGCTGGCTAGGGGCCCATTCGACGTGTTCAGGGGGCCCATTCGACATGCTCAGGGGGCCCTCTGACCCGCTCAGGGGCCCTTTCGGTCTTGCTAGGGGCCCCTCTGACATGCACAGGGCTCTTTTGAACGTCCAAGGGGCCCTCTGGTCTTTCAGAGGGCCCTGCTGGCTCTAAAGGGCCTCTGAAGTCCGCTAAACTCTCTAAAGACCACGCTTCGTGTAGTAAAGAGCCTATGATACCGCGCTTCGCGCTGTCTCGACGGCCCTTTCGGCGCGCGCAGCGCGCCGAAAAGGGCCCTCCTGGCCTCTAGGGGGGGGGGGGGGGGCTGCCCCCGCCACCCTCCCCTTGGCTACGTGCCTGGTTGCATTACATTGTTAATGATCTCCTTTCTCGAATCCGCCAAAAGGGAGTACGTCTAGAGCGCTGCATGCTTCATCGTATAAATTAATGCTTAGATTAATAAAGCCATTTTTGATCAATAATTATTTTTGTTCATTTCAACGTTTGCGTGTGCCAACTGCCACGCGCTGTGGTACCACCCAGAGTTCGCCATGGGCTGGGCTGGCCCTATGGGCCATGGGCTGGGCCTGGGCTGGGCCTGGGCCGGGCCTCAACTTTAAGGAAATCCTCTGGATGGGCTTGGGCCTGACAATTTTGAAGTAATGTGCGCGTCGCACAAGCTCAGGTCAGAGCTAAACAAATATGTTAACCAGCAGTTCACTTACACAGCAACACACTGTTGCTGTGGTTGTGGCTTTTTGTTTTTTGGTTAGCATAGTTGTTTCATTGTTTCACATTTATAGTATACAAGTAAATATGCGAGGATAATGATTGCAAATTTTGTGAAAATAATTATATGCTTAATCTGAACGGGCCGGACCGGGCCTGGGCCTCAATGTTATGCATTTGACCGGGCCTGGTCCGGGCCTGGGCTTGGTGTTCATGGGCCTGGGCCGGGCCGGGCTGGGGGTTGGTGGGCCCGTGACGAACACTGGTAACATCCCTATCAGAACGTCCCATACCAAAAACAAAATAGATTTGATGGACCTATCCAATGGTGAAAACCCGATCTCAATCGGAGCAGTGGTTGCAAAGTTATTAGCTTCCGAAAAACGTCTGCACGGCCGTGTCGGGCCGTGTCGGGCTGGTTCGGGCCGGGTCAAATGTAAGTTTGTCTAGTAAGTTGACGAGAAACCTCACGGGCGCTTCGCACCCGCTGGGAAATCACCGGAATCATCAGGAACAATATATTATTATGATGTAATCATTTTGGGAAATTCGGAAATTGTGCTATTTCAACACGTGATCTCAGGTCAAATCACGTGATTTTATAATGTGGTATTTGAAAATTCTGACTTTTTTCCATGCCAGAATGGACATCGATACACAAACCTACGAAGCTTATAAAATTGGTGATAGTTTTTTTTCTTCTAAATATAATATTTATATTTTTGTATTTGGAAAAAAATATTGGTCACCAGCGCGTCTTGAGTAATAACTTCGCACGTAATTGTGCTAGAGAGCATTATGCTTAGGTATCTCGTCGGCCTGCTTTCAATTATATATATCAGCTCTGAAGTCGCTCTGTGACCTCAAGGTCACCCGGTGCAGTCCACGTCAGATCGACCAAACCATAACACCCTACTTTTCATATTTCGATTGAACTAGGTGTCAGGGGCTATCTGGGCCGTACATTCACACTCTAAAAGTACTTTTTTGGATTTTTTAGGTCACCACCAATTAAATCCCCGCCCTTGAAACCCCCAGTGCACAACTTTTCAAGAAAATTAAAAATGTTCGGATGACAATTTTTTCTTTTTGGTTGTCTTACTGCGTTTTTTTTGTTTGTCTACCCATGTAAAAATAAAAAAATAAATCGTATTTTCGAAGAAAGATTTATCCGCCACTGTACCAGGACAAAATCACAACCTGCCGGATCGGTTTGGGAGGGGCAAAAACATACGTTTGCCTACCGATATTTCGTTTGGGGGGGGGGGCAATTGCCCATTTTGCCCAACCGTAGATCCGCCACTGAGTTTGATTTTTGAACACAATCAGCCGGTAAACAACGAATACGTATTTGGACGGCTCGTTAAATGGATATTAACGCCTTTCCAGGTGACCTGAGGTCAAATGGTGACCTGGAGGGATCAAGTATTGAGATGTGCACCTTCGGTGGGTTAAAGGGAAGGCGATGGTGGTAGAATGGATTCTCTAAGTGATTTTGGGAAAAACTTATACGGTACCGCGTCATTATCCCATGTGACAGAATGGTAACTTATGTTGTGACCTGAGGTCAAACGGTGACCAGGGGCGGTCAGATAAATCGTTGTGGACCGTCTATAGGCTGGTGGGAATATGTAGCCGTTGAAACGACTTCGGTAAGTACTTTAGTGAAAATGTTATGCGGTACCCGATATTTGACCTTGCAGTCCCCGGGAGGTCATAGAGTGCTGCGACTCTATGACTTCCCGAGGTCAAACGATTGATGTCAGCGAGAAATACTTTTAGGTTTCAAATACACTCATAGACACCAACATTTGGTAAAAGTTTGGTAATGGGCCGGTGAACAACGAATACGTATTTGGACGGCTCGTTAAATGGATATTAGCGCCTTTCCAGGTGACATGAGGTCAAACGGTGGCCTGGAGGGATTAAATCTTGATTTTGTACCTTCGGTGGGTTAACCCTCGCCCGGGTAGGGGAGGGCGGGTGGATGCCATGCCAACCCAATTAACACAATTTTGAATTTCTAACACACATGACCCGTGGCCTATGACCTGTTTCTCAAGGTCATGTCAGGCGCAACTGGCGTCCCGCAGTATCGGTGCTTGTAACTTGTGCAGTTTCCGAGTGGTTGTTGTTCAGGAGAGCATATGCACAGGTGTTTCCAGGTGACAGTTGTGGCTTCCACTGAGACTGTGACCTCGATTGACCTTTTCAGAGGTCAACTGAGGTCATTAACCTCCGATGACCGCAGATGACTTTGTTGGGCTTCTGACAGTTTCTAGGACATTTTGTGACGCTGATTTCAAATTTGGGATCCATTTAACATAATTATATGTTCCACTGGGGTCATTCACTTCCACAGGTCAACCGAGGTCACTGACCTCAGATGGCCTGACATGACCTTTTTGGAATTTGGCAGTTTTTAGGACATTTTGTGACGCTGATTACGAATTTGGCACCCATTAAAGGAAATAGTTCACCTTCAACATGGGATTTTGAACTGAAATAGCAGTTTTGTAGCCCGTGTTGAGAAATCCTTATCTGCAACTTTTCTTGGCTGAAAAGACTCTCCAGCCGAAGATATTTGACTTTTTGGCGAAGGAATGCGGCGCATATATGATATACCGTACCGTCTGAGAGTGCCAGCACTACCAGGGCGCATGCGCAGACCAATAACGCACACCATAACATTAATAATTTACGACCTTCTGTCCTGAATTGGCGCGATGTAGGACCATTTTTGAAAAGAAAAAAGAAACTGTATTAAAAAATATAATAAAATCGTGTTCTGAAAAAATTCCGAAGGTGAACTATTTCCTTTAAGCATTATGATATGCTCATTCACGATTCTAGCTTGATAAAATTCAATTTATACGCATTTACAATTTTGATGACTTTTGGGTCATAGACATGACCTCAGAGGTCACCTAATGACCCAAGATATTAACATCGGATATCAACGGTTTCCTCTCGTCACAAGCAATACGCTCGTCTTTGAATCGAAACTCTAGCTCAATTAGGGGCAAAACGCTAAGGGGGAGTCGTACCCCCCCCCCTACCCGAACACCTAGTGATTTTGCCCTATCCGGGCGAGGGTTAAAGGGAAGGCGATGGTGGTGGAATGGATTCCCTAAGTGATTTTGGGGAAAACTTATGCGGTACCACGTCATTCTCCCATGTGCCATGATCAGGGGTGGTAAAATGTGCTGTCCTTATGGATAAGGTCGGGGACGAAATGCTCTTTCTCTTGAAGTACTCGGGGGTCAAAATTCCAGGAAAAAAATAATTACTATGTCATTCCTGTGCAAATTTACTAAGCGATCATGTCCTTAGAAATACTGATTGCCAAAACCACTTCAGATGTATTATTCACTTAACCTGCGCGGCGCTGAGGTCTCCATCCGAACGCCCGGTGTTGGGGGGGGGGGGTAGGTTTTACCCCCCCCCCCCCCCTTCGTATCTTCCGAACCAATAACCGCAGCGAGACGCGCAACTCACGCAAGGCGGCGATCGAAAGCTCTCAGTGAGAAGAATCTAACGCATACCCGAAATTATTAAAATAAGGTCATATGTCAGGTCAAGTCAGGTAAAATGTTAAAATTGAGGTATTTGGGTTTTTGGGCCATACTTTCCATCCAAAAGTCTTAGATTGTGATTAATATGCTCACAAAGTGCTCTCAAATGTATAATACATCTACCGCATAAGCAAAAGTGAAATTGTAAGCAAAGGTCAAGGTCAGGTCACAAAAGGTCACAGGTCTACGAAAGCCATGCGACACATGCTGTGTGGGTTATTTTACACGTAACATTCGATAGAAGCAGCCATTTTCACAGCCTGACCCCATAAATGGCCCTCAGGTCAAGGTCAGGTCACAATAAAGACAGCATTTTAAATTGATTAATCTAAATAAACATTGTATGTTTCTAGACTAGTTGTGTCTTAGAAATACAGCGGTGGTATTTATTTGTCTGTATCTAGTCAGTAAAAACAAAACAAAAACGTAATTTAAAAAATGACGTCATGAGTTACATATACTTAGAGAGCCATAAGTCAGTCGAAACTAAAGATATTGCTTTGAAATTTGGTTTGAGCATCGTTCATACTCGGTTCTCCAATATATCTTCTGGTTTTTAAAAATCTTTAAAAAAACTTTGTGGAAATTCTTCCCATTTTTTGGGGTCAAAAGCCAAAATATTTGCAAATTCGAAATAGCCATTTTAAAGACAATGTTTTTTTCGTTTCTTTTGACGCTTTTATTTGCGATTTGCATCAACATGCTATTTTCTACGATTTGTCGAACATTTCACGTTTTTTCACCAAAAATGACATGACACTAAAAAAAAAATGTCACAAAAATGTCACTAAAACGTCATTATCTCCCAAAATTTTCACGAATTTCAATAAATCTTTGGCAGAAGACGTAGAATTGATGCACCATAGGGTACCGTAAGTTTCACTTCGATATCTGTCATAGTTTTCAAGTTATTGAGAAAATCCGGGAGGGGGGGGGGGGAATTTACCCCCCCAGCGCCGCGCGGGTTAATCATCATATTCATCACGTCAGTACGTATGTAACTTTACTTTTTTAAATTAGCAGTTGCGTTTCAGCTCTTGATTTTCAATACTAATAAATTACATTACATAAATACAAATCCTACGAGAGAAAAAAATATGGACGATAGATCCAACACGAGGGGTCACTGAACTAAAAATGCACCTGAGTCTTCAAGAATGGCCTATAATAACATGATCCAGAAGGAATTGAGCTGATATCATACGTATCCTCAGAATAGAAAGCATTTTAATATTTCCTCATTGACTTATAATGGGGAGGTCACAAAATTGACCCGACCTTAGGTCACCCATATACAACAACAACAAAAACGAGATAAACGAATTGTAGGTACCATTACCCTTATGAAATTCTGTAAGTACAAAATCGATCGGCCAAAAACTGTGGCTGTGGTACGACGACCGCACACTTTTTGGAGGTGGTGTCACGCGACCTGACCTGGTGACCTGACCTGATATGACCCAAGTCCAATAATTGTACAATATGTGGTCAATTGATGCCTTAACAGCTGTGCCAAAAACGGCGGCGCTACGCGCCGACGTTTTTCGCTATTCTCGAAAAACCTTAGGGAGGGGGGGGGGGGGGTCTATACGTCCTCCCCCCTGCACGGCGCGGGAAATCCGGACAATAGATTCCCCGGGGCCGGGGCCAGGGTACTAGCGCATTTTCAATGGAGGTCCATCGTCAGGACAATGGATTTAATTGACTTGGGACCCCACCCTCTAACTCGAAAACTATAAGGGCTAGAAAGACGCGGAAAAAACGTTGAAAAGCTCTCGAAAAGCACATTCGAACATTTTCAAATATGTTTTCCTCAAGTTAATATTGAAGTCACCAGAGGTCATCAAAGGTCAGATTTTCAAGTTTTAGGACTTCGCCCGAGAAACCCCAGATATCACAGGAACTATGATAGCTAGGAACAAACGGAAAAAAAACAATGGAAATCTCTTGCAAAAAATACAATCGCTAAGGTGTGCTCGAATTTGAGTTCAGGTAAATAGTTTAGGCTCCAGAGCTCATCAAATGTCAAAAAGGCTATTTTAAAATAAGTTATAACGAATAGCCTTTTACCTAATTACGACAAGGCAATAATTTTGACGCCATCGTGCTTGTCTCGTCCAGATGCTTCGACTCATATCAGTGTTGACCAGGTCAGGTTAACTTACAAATGTGACCTTAGGTTACAAGGTCAAGTGATGGTGACCCAAGTAGGTCATGTTGCTTATGGGAAGACGTGCCGCGACGAGATAAACATATTGGTGTCAGTTTCACTTCTCTATCATCATTATGTCGCGAGTTATTGACATACAACTGTTGGTGACCTCGGATGACCTCGGCTGATTCTGTAGGGGTCACTGAACACAAATGGCACCTAGGTGATTAATAATGTCCTATAATAACATGATCCAGAAGGAATTAGACTGCTATCTTGCATCTCCTTAGAAAAGGAAGCATTTGAATATTTTCCCTTAGACTTATAATGGGGAGGTCACTAAACTAAACCGACCTTAGGTCGCTGATATTAAACATCCAAGATAAGCGAATGGTAGAAATATGTGACCTTATGAAATCATGTAAGTGTGAAAGCGATCATCCCAAAGCTGTGACTGTGGTACGACCACAAGTTGTTTTTGGGAGGTAGGGTCACGTGACCTGTTCTGGTGACCTGACCTAAGATGACCCCAGGATTATAAAAAAACATAATGTGGACAATTGATGCACACAAATTGCACAGCTGTGCCAAAAATTGCGGCGCTGCGCGTCGCCGGTTTCCCACTATCCGCGAAAAAAATTGAGGGGGTGTCGGGTCCCCCCCCCCCGGCACGGCGCTGGTTAAAATATAGGAATGATGTGAGCATGCAGCCAGGTGTTAGGGTATTCATGTGAAGTTAAACAAATGATCCCAGCTGTGCTGGGGTCATTTTTGTAAGTGCCACTTTTGGTCGGGGCCACCCAAAGCACTTTTACCACCCCTGGCCATAATAGTAACTTATGCCGTGACCTGAGGTCAAACGATGACCTGAAGGGATTAGGTCGCTCTTTGTGCCATATCTATAGGCTGGTGGGATTATTTAGCCGTTGAAACGATTTCGGTACGTACTTTAGGGAAAAGGTTATGCGGTACCCGAGATTTGACCTCGCAGGCACTCTATGACCTCCCGAGGTAACACAAAAAATGACCTCAGCAAGAAATGCTTTTAGGTTTCGAATATACTCATAGACACCAATATTTGGTATAAGTTTGAATACAATCGGCCGGTAAACAACGAATACGTATTTAGACGGCTCGGTAAATGGATATTAGCGTCTTTCCAGGTGACCTGAGGTCAAACGGTGAGCGAAAAAACGGCGGCGCGTAGCGCCGCCAAGTTTTGACACACATGTTAAGACATCAATTGCACACACTTTGAGAGAAAAAAAATGAACCTCGGGTCATCTCAGGTCAGGTCACCAGACTAGGTCAAGTGACCCCACCTCCAAGAACGTTTGCAGTTGTGCCAAAGCCAGAGTTTCTCACCGATCGGTTTGAAACTTACAAGGTGTCATAAGAGCATCAGTACTTACAATTATTTTATCTCGGAATTTTGATATCGGTGACCTAAGGTCAGGTCAATTTCGTGACCTCCCCATAATACGTCAATGGGGAAATATTCAAATGCTTCCTATTTCAAAGATATGCATGATATTAGTCCAATTACTTCTGGATCATGTTATTATAGGATATTATTGATGATCCAAGTGTAAATTTTGTTCAGTGACCCCTATGGGGTCATTTGAGGTCATCCGAGATTACCATCACCTTTGTGTCAATAACTCGCGACATAATGAAGATAGAGAAGTAAAACCGACAGAAATGTGTTTGTCTCGTCGATACACGTCTTCCTATATGCAACATGACCTAATTGGGTATTTGCCTCAGGTCAAGGTCACGTGACATGAAGTCAAATTTTGAAGTTGCCCTAACACAGTAACTATGTATATCACTCAAAGCGCCTGGACGAGGCAAATACAATGACGCAAATAGTTTTCCGTTATATGTATTAGGTAAAAAGTTATTAGCGAAAAACTATTTTGCAAAAAAGCTGCATTTTTTATATTTTTACCTCTGCAGCCTCAAATATTGACCTGTGATCAAATTTGAAGTCACCCTATCGATTGCAAATTTCAATGGCTGACGATCTCTATTTTTTTATTGTTTCTAGCTAGCATAGTTTCCGAGATATATGGGAATTTCTGGAGCCAAGTCCTAAAACAGGAAAAACAACTGGAAAATGTGACATTTGATGACCTCTGGTGACCTTAATTTTGACCTGACCTAAAAAAAATACGGATTACTTTCAATATAAATTGTATTAAGCTATCAAACGCCGTTTTCTGCTTGTCGCTATGTGGCGTAGTTTTCGAGATCTCAGGGGGGGGGGGACGGAAATGAACCCCCTGCAGTTGGTGTTCGGCGCCAACCCCCTGCAGTGCGCGGGTTAAGCCATTGGGCTGATTCCCCTACATCGTTTAAGGAAAAAGTTATGCGATACCCTGTCATTGTATAAATAGCCGCAATGAAAAATGTGGACGTGACCTGTCCTGAAGTCAAACGGTGACATTTTCGGATACAATGTTTTGTTTTGCACCATCTATGTGCTAATGGGAAAATTGTGGCGCTGGTATGACTCTCTTCTTCAATTAGCGTAGGAGTTATGCAGTACCGCAATTTTTGTCCAAAATCGCGTTTTTCACATGTTTTTGTGACCTAAGGTGAGACGGTAGCAGAGTAAGGTCATCTGTTGTGTAGTCATGAACTATGGTCACTTGTGGATGCAGGGGCCCGGAAACGAATTTAAAGTTGGGAGGGGGAGGGCGAAATTCATTTTTTTTTCAATCTTCTCACTTCTTATCTTGGTACACCTTTCGTCCTCAAATTTTCCTCGTTGAAGATTAACCCGCGCCGTGCTGGTGCTCGGCGCCACTTTCGCCGTGCCGGGGGGGGAGGGGTCGACGCCCCCCCCCCCTACACACTAACTCGGATCCTATAAAACGTAGACAAAAACAGAAAACACGGTTCGAAAGCTCATCAAAGATCACTACGAAACTATTTGGACATTTTTTGGTTCAGGTTAATATTGATGTGACCAGAGGTCATCAAAGGTCAGATATTTCAGTTTTAGGACATTGCTCTCCAGTAACTCCCAAATATCTCGGAAACTATGATAGCTAGGAACAAACGGAAAAGCAATATAAAGCTCTTGAAATATGCAATCGCTGTGTCCTAACATTTTAGTTCAGATCAATAGTTTAGGCTCCGGAGGTCATCAAAGGTCAAAGGGGCTATTTTTGGTAAAACGTTGTTCGTGAATAACTTTTACCTAATAAAGATAAGGCAATGATTTTGACGCCATCATGTTTACCTCGTCAAGCTGCTTCGAACCACATTGATTTTGACCAGTTTAGGTCAACTTAGAAATTTGACCTCAGATCAAAGTCAAGTGGCGACCCAAGTAGGTCATGTTGCATATTGGGAGACGTGTCACGACGAGACAAACACATTGATCCCGGTTTCACTTATTTATCTTCATTCTATCGAGAGTTATTGACACAAAAGTGTTGGTGACCTCAGCTGACCTCGGCTGACCCTGTAGGGGTTACTGAACACAAATTGCACCCATCGATCATCAATTATATCTTATGATAACATGATCCAGAAGGAATTGGACTGATATCACGCGTATCCTCGGAATATGAAACATTTGAATATTTCCCCATTGACTTATAGTGAGAGGTCACGAAATTGACCCGACCTTAGGTCACCGATATAAACAAAATCTTAGATATTCGAATTGTAGGTACCTATGACCTTATGGAATCCTGTAAGTTTGAAACCGATCGGCCAAAGCTGTGGCTGTGGTACGACCACAAACTTCTTTGGAGGTGTGGTCAGGTGACCTGACCTGAGATGACCCGTGGGCAAGCATTTCACACAATGTGGGTAATTGATGCCCGAGCAGGTGTGCCAAAAAACGGAGGCTGAAACGGCGGCGCTGTGTGCCGTGCACCGTTTTTGAAACGGCGCCGCTGTGCGTCGTGTGCCGTTTTCGAAACGGTGGCGCTGTGCGCCGTGCGCCGTTTTTGAAACGGAAAAAACGGCGCGCCGCCGTTTTTTCGCTATCCTCGAAAAACCATATGGGGGGGGGGGGGGCGTCTAAACGCCCCGCCCCAGGCACGGCGCGGGTTAAAATAAAACAAATATATATATATATATATATATATATATATATATATATATATATATATATATATATATATATATATATATATATATATATATATATATATATATATATATATATATATATACATATATATATATATATATATATATATATTATATATATATATATATATATATATATATATATATATATATATATATATATATATATATATATATATATATATATATATATATATATATATATCCGCGAGTCTCCGCTGCGCGGCGCCAGAGGCCGGACGTGCGCGGGGACCGCTCCTGCCCAGTTTCCCGCCGGCTCCCGTGTACTGCACAGGGTCAGCTGGCTGCGTGCCTGTGACCTGATCCAAGTGAGAGTGGCGACTGAGTGTTGAGCGAGAGAGACGTCTGAGTGATATGTGTGACTGAGTGTGCGACTTGAAGGAGTGATAGTGAGAGGAGAGGAGATATCGCTGCATCCGGAATGCATCCCGAGCTGCTGCACTACCTGACGGTGCTGGCGGTTGTCCGCCTGCTGGCGCTCGCTGCGGTGCCGGCACCGGGCCCTGTACGCGCCGCACCCACAGGACCCACAGGGAGTGCAGGTGCACCGAACCACGATAAGCTGACCGAGCGGGTGACGGTCACCCGACCGCCCCGACCCCGCCCAGCTGTTGTGGAATTACCGGCTCCCACGCAGCCGGCGTCCCCGCCTGAGGCCACGGCCGGGCCTGACCGGCCGCCCGCCGCCGACGCGCAACTCTCGGTCGCGACCACGGCTGGCAGGGGCGCGCCCAGGCGCGCTCGGCGGGGGACGCGGAGCGGGCGGCGGGGCTCCAGGGGCGGACGCATCTGGCGGACCGACCCGCGGCCCGGCCAACTCTACCTGGGCCAGCTCAACATCCAGAGTTTGAAGCCAAAACTGCCTGAGCTTAGACAGGACATCGCCGACCACGACTACGACATCATCGTCCTAAACGAGACGTGGATGAAGCCCTCCACCCAAAACCGACTGGTACCGATACCGGGCTACCAGCTGATCCGGCGAGACCGTCCCGACCGCAGAGGCTACGGCGGCGTGGCTATTGCAGCCAAGGAGTCATTGGAGGTGACGACAGTGGAGCGTCCCGGCCAGCCTGTGGACGGGGCGAAGATCGAGTCCCTGTGGCTGCAGGTGCGGTCTGGCTCACAGCGTGTAATGATATGCGCGCTGTACCGTCCGCCGGCACAGACCCAGGCCCGTGTGTCGGCCGACCTGGAAGAGCTAGAGGAGCAGCTCCAGTACGCGCTTAACCGTCACAGCGGGCCCATTGTCATCGCCGGCGACATCAACATCAACGTGAGCAAGGACAGCACCGCGGCCAGCCGACTCCACCAGCTGCTCGGCGCGTACGCGCTGCAACAACACGTCACGGGCCCAACCATTTCATCATCTGGATCCACTATCGACATCATCTGCACCACCCACGGTGTGACACGCTCCGGTGTATTGCACTGTGACTACAGTCCGCACAACTGGACGCGCGCTATGCTGACCGTACCCGCCTACAGGCCTAAGGCTAGTGTTGTGTCGGCGCGGTGCTGGTCTCGGCTGGACGCCGCCGAGGCCAATCGACTGTTAGCGGACGCGGACTGGACTCCGGTGTTTGACAGCGACCGAGCGGACGCTCAGTGGGCGTGTTTTCTAGAGGCGACTCGGCCTATTTTAGACTCTCTGGCCCCACTCAAGCGGCGCGTTGTGCGCAACCCAACGGCGCCGTTCGTCACCAGCGCCACCAGGGACCTCATGGCGCGGCGACGCGCGGTACTCGAGACGGCGACCGCGAGACCTACAAGAGCCTGAACCGCCAGGTCCGCTCCGCGATCCG
>JAXIVJ010002977.1:45000-75000 GCA_036785665.1 Chirona hameri
GAGGCGGTGTGGTATGCCCGGAGGCGGTGTTGTATGCCCGGAGGCGGTGTTGTATGCCCGGAGGCGGTGTGGTATGCCCGGAGGCGGTGTTGTATGCCCGGAGGCAGTGTTGTATGCCCTGAGGCGGTCTGGTATGCCCGGAGGCGGTGTAGTATGCCCGGAGGCGGTGTTGTATGCCCGGAGGCGGTGTGGGTATGCCCGGAGGCGGTGCAGTATGCCCGGAGGCGGTGTTGTATGCCTGGAGGCGGTGTGGTATGCCCGGAGGCGGTGTAGTATGCCCGGAGGCGGTGTTGTATGCCTGGAGGCGGTGTGGTATGCCCGGAGGCGGTGTAGTATGCCCGGAGGCGGTGTTGTATGCCCGGAGGCGGTGTGGTATGCCCGGAGGCGGTACAACACCGCCTCCGGGCATGATGATGATAATGATGATGATGATGATGATGATGATGATGATGATGATGATGATGATGATGATGATGATGATGATGATGATGATGATGATGATGATGATGATGATGATGATGATGATGATGATGATGATGATGATGATGATGATGATGATGATGATGATGATGAAGATGATGATGATGATGATGATGATGATGATGTTGCTGATGATGATGTTGCTGATGATGATGTTGCTGATGATGATGTTGTTGATGATGTTGCTGATGATGTTGCTGATGATGTTGCTGATGATGTTGCTGATGATGTTGATGATGATGTTGATGATGATGTTGATGATGATGTTGATGATGATGTTGATGATGATGTTGATGATGATGTTGATGATGATGTTGATGATGATGTTGATGTTGATGATGATGTTAATGATGATGTTGATGATGATGTTGATGATGATGTTGCTGATGATGTTGCTGATGATGTTGCTGATGATGTTGCTGGTGATGTTGCTGATGATGTTGCTGATGATGTTGCTGATGATGTTGCTGATGATGACGTGAGACGGTGTGGTATGCCCGGAGGCGGTGTTGTATGCCCGGAAGCGGTGTAGTATGCCCGGAGGCGGTGCAGTATGCCCGGAGGCGGTGTTGTATGCCCGGAGGGGGTGTTGTATGCCCGGAGGCGGTGTAGTATGCCCGGAGGCGGTGTTGTATGCCCGGAGGCGGTGTGGTATGCCCGGAAGCGGTGTAGTATGCCCGGAGGCGGTGTTGTATGCCCGGAGGCGGTGTGGTATGCCCGGAGGCGGTACAACACCGCCTCCGGGCATGATGATGATAATGATGATGATGATGATGATGATGATGATGATGATGATGATGATGATGATGATGATGATGATGATGATGATGATGATGATGATGATGATGATGATGATGATGATGATGATGATGATGATGATGATGATGATGATGATGATGATGATGATGATGATGATGATGATGATGATGATGATGATGATGATGATGATGATGATGATGATGATGATGATGATGATGATGATGATGATGATGATGATGATGATGATGATGATGATGATGATGATGATGATGATGATGATGATGATGATGATGATGATGATGATGATGATGTTGCTGATGATGATGTTGCTGATGATGATGTTGCTGATGATGATGTTGTTGATGATGTTGCTGATGATGTTGCTGATGATGTTGCTGATGATGTTGCTGATGATGTTGATGATGATGTTGATGATGATGTTGATGATGATGTTGATGATGATGTTGATGATGATGTTGATGATGATGTTGCTGATGATGTTGCTGATGATGTTGCTGATGATGTTGCTGATGATGTTGCTGATGATGTTGCTGGTGATGTTGCTGATGATGTTGCTGATGATGTTGCTGATGATGACGTGAGACGGTGTGGTATGCCCGGAGGCGGTGTTGTATGCCCGGAGGCGGTGTTGTATGCCCGGAGGCGGTGTGGTATGCCCGGAGGCGGTGTTGTATGCCCGGAGGCGGTGTTGTATGCCCGGAGGCGGTGTGGTATGCCCGGAGGCGGTGTTGTATGCCCGGAGGCAGTGTTGTATGCCCTGAGGCGGTCTGGTATGCCCGGAGGCGGTGTAGTATGCCCGGAGGCGGTGTTGTATGCCCGGAGGCGGTGTGGTATGCCCGGAGGCGGTGCAGTATGCCCGGAGGCGGTGTTGTATGCCCGGAGGCGGTGTGGTATGCCCGGAGGCGGTGTAGTCTGCCCGGAGGCGGTGTTGTATGCCTGGAGGCGGTGTGGTATGCCCGGAGGCGATGTAGTATGCCCGGAGGCGGTGTTGTATGCCCGGAGGCGGTGTGGTATGCCCGGAGGCGGTACAACACCGCCTCCGGGCATGATGATGATAATGATGATGATGATGATGATGATGATGATGATGATGATGATGATGATGATGATGATGATGATGATGATGATGATGATGATGATGATGATGATGATGATGATGATGATGATGATGATGATGATGATGATGATGATGATGATGATGATGATGATGATGATGATGATGATGATGATGATGATGATGTTGCTGATGATGATGTTGCTGATGATGATGTTGCTGATGATGATGTTGTTGATGATGTTGCTGATGATGTTGCTGATGATGTTGCTGATGATGTTGCTGATGATGTTGATGATGATGTTGATGATGATGTTGATGATGATGTTGATGATGATGTTGATGATGATGTTGATGATGATGTTGATGATGATGTTGATGATGATGTTGATGTTGATGATGATGTTAATGATGATGTTGATGATGATGTTGATGATGATGTTGCTGATGATGTTGCTGATGATGTTGCTGATGATGTTGCTGGTGATGTTGCTGATGATGTTGCTGATGATGTTGCTGATGATGTTGCTGATGATGACGTGAGACGGTGTGGTATGCCCGGAGGCGGTGTTGTATGCCCGGAGGCGGTGTAGTATGCCCGGAGGCGGTGTAGTATGCCCGGAGGCGGTGTTGTATGCCCGGAGGCGGTGTGGTATGCCCGGAGGCGGTGTAGTATGCCCGGAGGCGGTGTTGTATGCCCGTAGGCGGTGTGGTATGCCCGGAAGCGGTGTAGTATGCCCGGAGGCGGTGTTGTATGCCCGGAGGCGGTGTTGTATGCCCGGAGGCGGTGTGGTATGCCCGGAGGCGGTGTAGTATGCCCGGAGGCGGTGTTGTATGCCCGGAGGCGGTGTGGTATGCCCGGAGGCGGTGTAGTATGCCCGGAGGCGGTGTTGTATGCCCGGAGGCGGTGTGGTATGCCCGGAGGCGGTACAACACCGCCTCCGGGCATGATGATGATAATGATGATGATGATGATGATGATGATGATGATGATGATGATGATGATGATGATGATGATGATGATGATGATGATGATGATGATGATGATGATGATGATGATGATGATGATGATGATGATGATGATGATGATGATGATGATGATGATGATGATGATGATGATGATGATGATGATGATGATGATGATGATGAAGATGATGATGATGATGTTGCTGATGATGATGTTGCTGATGATGATGTTGCTGATGATGATGTTGTTGATGATGTTGCTGATGATGTTGCTGATGATGTTGCTGATGATGTTGCAGATGATGTTGATGATGATGTTGATGATGATGTTGATGATGATGTTGATGATGATGTTGATGATGATGTTGATGATGATGTTGATGATGATGTTGATGATGATGTTGATGATGATGTTGATGTTGATGATGATGTTAATGATGATGTTGATGATGATGTTGATGATGATGTTGCTGATGATGTTGCTGATGATGTTGCTGATGATGTTGCTGGTGATGTTGCTGATGATGTTGCTGATGATGTTGCTGATGATGTTGCTGATGATGACGTGAGACGGTGTGGTATGCCCGTTTGCGGTGTTGTGTGCCCGGAGGCGGTGTTGCATGCCCGGAGGCGGTGTGGTATGCCCGGAGGCGGTGTTGTATGCCCGGAGGCGGTGTTGTATGCCCGGAGGCGGTGTAGTATGCCCGGAGGCGGTGTAGTATGCCCGGAGGCGGTGTTGTATGCCCGGAGGCGGTGTGGTATGCCCGGAGGCGGTACAACACCGCCTCCGGGCATGATGATGATAATGATGATGATGATGATGATGATGATGATGATGATGATGATGATGATGATGATGATGATGATGATGATGATGATGATGATGATGATGATGATGATGATGATGATGATGATGATGATGATGATGATGATGATGATGATGATGATGATGATGATGATGATGATGATGATGATGATGATGATGATGATGATGATGATGTTGCTGATGATGATGTTGCTGATGATGATGTTGCTGATGATGATGTTGTTGATGATGTTGCTGATGATGTTGCTGATGATGTTGCTGATGATGTTGCTGATGATGTTGATGATGATGTTGATGATGATGTTGATGATGATGTTGATGATGATGTTGATGATGATGTTGCTGATGATGTTGCTGATGATGTTGCTGATGATGTTGCTGATGATGTTGCTGATGATGTTGCTGGTGATGTTGCTGATGATGTTGCTGATGATGTTGCTGATGATGACGTGAGACGGTGTGGTATGCCCGGAGGCGGTGTTGTATGCCCGGAGGCGGTGTTGTATGCCCGGAGGCGGTGTGGTATGCCCGGAGGCGGTGTTGTATGCCCGGAGGCGGTGTTGTATGCCCGGAGGCGGTGTGGTATGCCCGGAGGCGGTGTTGTATGCCCGGAGGCGGTGTTGTATGCCCGGAGGCGGTGTGGTATGCCCGGAGGCGGTGTTGTATGCCCGGAGGCGGTGTTGTATGCCCGGAGGCGGTGTGGTATGCCCGGAGGCGGTGTTGTATGCCCGGAGGCGGTGTTGTATGCCCGGAGGCGGTGTGGTATGCCCGGAGGCGGTGTTGTATGCCCAGAGGCGGTGTTGTATGCCCTGAGGCGGTCTGGTATGCCCGGAGGCGGTGTAGTATGCCCGGAGGCGGTGTTGTATGCCCGGAGGCGGTGTGGTATGCCCGGATGCGGTGCAGTATGCCCGGAGGCGGTGTTGTATGCCCGGAGGCGGTGTGGTATGCCCGGAGGCGGTGTAGTATGCCCGGAGGCGGTGTTGTATGCCCGGAGGCGGTGTGGTATGCCCGGAGGCAGTGTAGTATGCCCGGAGGCGGTGTTGTATGCCCGGAGGCGGTGTGGTATGCCCGGAGGCGGTACAACACCGCCTCCGGGCATGATGATGATAATGATGATGATGATGATGATGATGATGATGATGATGATGATGATGATGATGATGATGATGATGATGATGATGATGATGATGATGATGATGATGATGATGATGATGATGATGATGATGATGATGATGATGATGATGATGATGATGATGATGATGATGATGATGATGATGATGATGATGATGATGATGATGATGATGATGATGATGATGATGATGTTGCTGATGATGATGTTGCTGATGATGATGTTGCTGATGATGATGTTGTTGATGATGTTGCTGATGATGTTGCTGATGATGTTGCTGATGATGTTGCTGATGATGTTGCTGATGATGTTGATGATGATGTTGATGATGATGTTGATGATGATGTTGATGATGATGTTGCTGATGATGTTGCTGATGATGTTGCTGATGATGTTGCTGATGATGTTGCTGATGATGTTGCTGGTGATGTTGCTGATGATGTTGCTGATGATGTTGCTGATGATGACGTGAGACGGTGTGGTATGCCCGGAGGCGGTGATGTATGCCCGGAGGCGGTGTTGTATGCCCGGAGGCGGTGTGGTATGCCCGGAGGCGGTGTTGTATGCCCGGAGGCGGTGTTGTATGCCCGGAGGCGGTGTGGTATGCCCGGAGGCGGTGTTGTATGCCCGGAGGCGGTGTTGTATGCCCTGAGGCGGTCTGGTATGCCCGGAGGCGGTGTAGTATGCCCGGAGGCGGTGTTGTATGCCCGGAGGCGGTGTGGTATGCCCGGAGGCGGTGCAGTATGCCCGGAGGCGGTGTTGTATGCCCGGAGGCGGTGTGGTATGCCCGGAGGCGGTGTAGTATGCCCGGATGCGGTGTTGTATGCCCGGAGGCGGTGTGGTATGCCCGGAGGCGGTGTAGTATGCCCGGAGGCGGTGTTGTATGCCCGGAGGCGGTGTGGTATGCCCGGAGGCGGTACAACACCGCCTCCGGGCATGATGATGATAATGATGATGATGATGATGATGATGATGATGATGATGATGATGATGATGATGATGATGATGATGATGATGATGATGATGATGATGATGATGATGATGATGATGATGATGATGATGATGATGATGATGATGATGATGATGATGATGATGATGATGATGATGATGATGATGATGATGATGATGATGATGATGATGATGATGATGATGATGATGATGATGATGATGATGATGATGTTGCTGATGATGATGTTGCTGATGATGATGTTGCTGATGATGATGTTGCTGATGATGATGTTGTTGATGATGTTGCTGATGATGTTGCTGATGATGTTGCTGATGATGTTGCTGATGATGTTGATGATGATGTTAATGATGATGTTGATGATGATGTTGATGATGATGTTGATGATGATGTTGCTGATGATGTTGCTGATGATGTTACTGATGATGTTGCTGATGATGTTGCTGATGATGTTGCTGGTGATGTTGCTGATGATGTTGCTGATGATGTTGCTGATGATGACGTGAGACGGTGTGGTATGCCCGGAGGCGGTGTTGTATGCCCGGAGGCGGTGTTGTATGCCCGGAGGCGGTGTGGTATGCCCGGAGGCGGTGTTGTATGCCCGGAGGCGGTGTTGTATGCCCGGAGGCGGTATGGTATGCCCGGAGGCGGTGTTGTATGCCCGGAGGCGGTGTTGTATGCCCTGAGGCGGTCTGGTATGCCCGGAGGCGGTGTAGTATGCCCGGAGGCGGTGTTGTATGCCCGGAGGCAGTGTGGTATGCCCGGAGGCGGTGCAGTATGCCCGGAGGCGGTGTTGTATGCCCGGAGGGGGTGTTGTATGCCCGGAGGCGGTGTAGTATGCCCGGAGGCGGTGTTGTATGCCCGGAGGCGGTGTGGTATGCCCGGAAGCGGTGTAGTATGCCCGGAGGTGGTGTTGTATGCCCGGAGGCGGTGTGGTATGCCCGGAGGCGGTACAACACCGCCTCCGGGCATGATGATGATAATGATGATGATGATGATGATGATGATGATGATGATGATGATGATGATGATGATGATGATGATGATGATGATGATGATGATGATGATGATGATGATGATGATGATGATGATGATGATGATGATGATGATGATGATGATGATGATGATGAAGATGATGATGATGATGATGATGATGATGATGTTGCTGATGATGATGTTGCTGATGATGATGTTGCTGATGATGATGTTGTTGATGATGTTGCTGATGATGTTGCTGATGATGTTGCTGATGATGTTGCTGATGATGTTGATGATGATGTTGATGATGATGTTGATGATGATGTTGATGATGATGTTGATGATGATGTTGATGATGATGTTGATGATGATGTTGATGATGATGTTGATGTTGATGATGATGTTAATGATGATGTTGATGATGATGTTGATGATGATGTTGCTGATGATGTTGCTGATGATGTTGCTGATGATGTTGCTGGTGATGTTGCTGATGATGTTGCTGATGATGTTGCTGATGATGTTGCTGATGATGACGTGAGACGGTGTGGTATGCCCGGAGGCGGTGTTGTATGCCCGGAGGCGGTGTAGTATGCCCGGAGGCGGTGTAGTATGCCCGGAGGCGGTGTTGTATGCCCGGAGGCGGTGTGGTATGCCCGGAGGCGGTGTAGTATGCCCGGAGGCGGTGTTGTATGCCCGTAGGCGGTGTGGTATGCCCGGAAGCGGTGTAGTATGCCCGGAGGCGGTGTTGTATGCCCGGAGGCGGTGTTGTATGCCCGGAGGCGGTGTGGTATGCCCGGAGGCGGTGTAGTATGCCCGGAGGCGGTGTTGTATGCCCGGAGGCGGTGTGGTATGCCCGGAGGCGGTGTAGTATGCCCGGAGGCGGTGTTGTATGCCCGGAGGCGGTGTGGTATGCCCGGAGGCGGTACAACACCGCCTCCGGGCATGATGATGATAATGATGATGATGATGATGATGATGATGATGATGATGATGATGATGATGATGATGATGATGATGATGATGATGATGATGATGATGATGATGATGATGATGATGATGATGATGATGATGATGATGATGATGATGATGATGATGATGATGATGATGATGATGATGATGATGATGATGATGATGATGATGAAGATGATGATGATGATGTTGCTGATGATGATGTTGCTGATGATGATGTTGCTGATGATGATGTTGTTGATGATGTTGCTGATGATGTTGCTGATGATGTTGCTGATGATGTTGCAGATGATGTTGATGATGATGTTGATGATGATGTTGATGATGATGTTGATGATGATGTTGATGATGATGTTGATGATGATGTTGATGATGATGTTGATGATGATGTTGATGATGATGTTGATGTTGATGATGATGTTAATGATGATGTTGATGATGATGTTGATGATGATGTTGCTGATGATGTTGCTGATGATGTTGCTGATGATGTTGCTGGTGATGTTGCTGATGATGTTGCTGATGATGTTGCTGATGATGTTGCTGATGATGACGTGAGACGGTGTGGTATGCCCGTTTGCGGTGTTGTGTGCCCGGAGGCGGTGTTGCATGCCCGGAGGCGGTGTGGTATGCCCGGAGGCGGTGTTGTATGCCCGGAGGCGGTGTTGTATGCCCGGAGGCGGTGTAGTATGCCCGGAGGCGGTGTAGTATGCCCGGAGGCGGTGTTGTATGCCCGGAGGCGGTGTGGTATGCCCGGAGGCGGTGTAGTATGCCCGGAGGCGGTGTTGTATGCCCGGAGGCGGTGTGGTATGCCCGGAGGCGGTACAACACCGCCTCCGGGCATGATGATGATAATGATGATGATGATGATGATGATGATGATGATGATGATGATGATGATGATGATGATGATGATGATGATGATGATGATGATGATGATGATGATGATGATGATGATGATGATGATGATGATGATGATGATGATGATGATGATGATGATGATGATGATGATGATGATGATGATGATGATGATGATGATGATGATGATGATGATGATGATGATGATGATGTTGCTGATGATGATGTTGCTGATGATGATGTTGCTGATGATGATGTTGTTGATGATGTTGCTGATGATGTTGCTGATGATGTTGCTGATGATGTTGCTGATGATGTTGATGATGATGTTGATGATGATGTTGATGATGATGTTGATGATGATGTTGATGATGATGTTGCTGATGATGTTGCTGATGATGTTGCTGATGATGTTGCTGATGATGTTGCTGATGGTGATGTTGCTGATGATGTTGCTGATGATGTTGCTGATGATGACGTGAGACGGTGTGGTATGCCCGGAGGCGGTGTTGTATGCCCGGAGGCGGTGTTGTATGCCCGGAGGCGGTGTGGTATGCCCGGAGGCGGTGTTGTATGCCCGGAGGCGGTGTTGTATGCCCGGAGGCGGTGTGGTATGCCCGGAGGCGGTGTTGTATGCCCGGAGGCGGTGTTGTATGCCCGGAGGCGGTGTGGTATGCCCGGAGGCGGTGTTGTATGCCCGGAGGCGGTGTTGTATGCCCGGAGGCGGTGTGGTATGCCCGGAGGCGGTGTTGTATGCCCGGAGGCGGTGTTGTATGCCCGGAGGCGGTGTGGTATGCCCGGAGGCGGTGTTGTATGCCCAGAGGCGGTGTTGTATGCCCTGAGGCGGTCTGGTATGCCCGGAGGCGGTGTAGTATGCCCGGAGGCGGTGTTGTATGCCCGGAGGCGGTGTGGTATGCCCGGATGCGGTGCAGTATGCCCGGAGGCGGTGTTGTATGCCCGGAGGCGGTGTGGTATGCCCGGAGGCGGTGTAGTATGCCCGGAGGCGGTGTTGTATGCCCGGAGTCGGTGTGGTATGCCCGGAGGCAGTGTAGTATGCCCGGAGGCGGTGTTGTATGCCCGGAGGCGGTGTGGTATGCCCGGAGGCGGTACAACACCGCCTCCGGGCATGATGATGATAATGATGATGATGATGATGATGATGATGATGATGATGATGATGATGATGATGATGATGATGATGATGATGATGATGATGATGATGATGATGATGATGATGATGATGATGATGATGATGATGATGATGATGATGATGATGATGATGATGATGATGATGATGATGATGATGATGATGATGATGATGATGATGATGATGATGATGATGATGTTGCTGATGATGATGTTGCTGATGATGATGTTGCTGATGATGATGTTGTTGATGATGTTGCTGATGATGTTGCTGATGATGTTGCTGATGATGTTGCTGATGATGTTGCTGATGATGTTGATGATGATGTTGATGATGATGTTGATGATGATGTTGATGATGATGTTGCTGATGATGTTGCTGATGATGTTGCTGATGATGTTGCTGATGATGTTGCTGATGATGTTGCTGGTGATGTTGCTGATGATGTTGCTGATGATGTTGCTGATGATGACGTGAGACGGTGTGGTATGCCCGGAGGCGGTGATGTATGCCCGGAGGCGGTGTTGTATGCCCGGAGGCGGTGTGGTATGCCCGGAGGCGGTGTTGTATGCCCGGAGGCGGTGTTGTATGCCCGGAGGCGGTGTGGTATGCCCGGAGGCGGTGTTGTATGCCCGGAGGCGGTGTTGTATGCCCTGAGGCGGTCTGGTATGCCCGGAGGCGGTGTAGTATGCCCGGAGGCGGTGTTGTATGCCCGGAGGCGGTGTGGTATGCCCGGAGGCGGTGCAGTATGCCCGGAGGCGGTGTTGTATGCCCGGAGGCGGTGTGGTATGCCCGGAGGCGGTGTAGTATGCCCGGAGGCGGTGTTGTATGCCCGGAGGCGGTGTGGTATGCCCGGAGGCGGTGTAGTATGCCCGGAGGCGGTGTTGTATGCCCGGAGGCGGTGTGGTATGCCCGGAGGCGGTACAACACCGCCTCCGGGCATGATGATGATAATGATGATGATGATGATGATGATGATGATGATGATGATGATGATGATGATGATGATGATGATGATGATGATGATGATGATGATGATGATGATGATGATGATGATGATGATGATGATGATGATGATGATGATGATGATGATGATGATGATGATGATGATGATGATGATGATGATGATGATGATGATGATGATGATGATGATGATGATGATGATGATGATGATGTTGCTGATGATGATGTTGCTGATGATGATGTTGCTGATGATGATGTTGTTGATGATGTTGCTGATGATGTTGCTGATGATGTTGCTGATGATGTTGCTGATGATGTTGATGATGATGTTAATGATGATGTTGATGATGATGTTGATGATGATGTTGATGATGATGTTGCTGATGATGTTGCTGATGATGTTACTGATGATGTTGCTGATGATGTTGCTGATGATGTTGCTGGTGATGTTGCTGATGATGTTGCTGATGATGTTGCTGATGATGACGTGAGACGGTGTGGTATGCCCGGAGGCGGTGTTGTATGCCCGGAGGCGGTGTTGTATGCCCGGAGGCGGTGTGGTATGCCCGGAGGCGGTGTTGTATGCCCGGAGGCGGTGTTGTATGCCCGGAGGCGGTATGGTATGCCCGGAGGCGGTGTTGTATGCCCGGAGGCGGTGTTGTATGCCCTGAGGCGGTCTGGTATGCCCGGAGGCGGTGTAGTATGCCCGGAGGCGGTGTTGTATGCCCGGAGGCAGTGTGGTATGCCCGGAGGCGGTGCAGTATGCCCGGAGGCGGTGTTGTATGCCCGGAGGGGGTGTTGTATGCCCGGAGGCGGTGTAGTATGCCCGGAGGCGGTGTTGTATGCCCGGAGGCGGTGTGGTATGCCCGGAAGCGGTGTAGTATGCCCGGAGGTGGTGTTGTATGCCCGGAGGCGGTGTGGTATGCCCGGAGGCGGTACAACACCGCCTCCGGGCATGATGATGATAATGATGATGATGATGATGATGATGATGATGATGATGATGATGATGATGATGATGATGATGATGATGATGATGATGATGATGATGATGATGATGATGATGATGATGATGATGATGATGATGATGATGATGATGATGATGATGATGATGATGATGATGATGATGATGATGATGATGATGATGATGATGATGATGATGATGATGATGATGATGATGTTGCTGATGATGATGTTGCTGATGATGATGTTGCTGATGATGATGTTGTTGATGATGTTGCTGATGATGTTGCTGATGATGTTGCTGATGATGTTGCTGATGATGTTGATGATGATGTTGATGATGATGTTGATGATGATGTTGATGATGATGTTGATGATGATGTTGCTGATGATGTTGCTGATGATGTTGCTGATGATGTTGCTGATGATGTTGCTGATGATGTTGCTGGTGATGTTGCTGATGATGTTGCTGATGATGTTGCTGATGATGACGTGAGACGGTGTGGTATGCCCGGAGGCGGTGTTGTATGCCCGGAGGCGGTGTTGTATGCCCGGAGGCGGTGTTGTATGCCCGGAGGCGGTGTGGTATGCCCGGAGGCGGTGTTGTATGCCCGGAGGCGGTGTTGTATGCCCGGAGGCGGTGTGGTATGCCCGGAGGCGGTGTTGTATGCCCGGAGGCAGTGTTGTATGCCCTGAGGCGGTCTGGTATGCCCGGAGGCGGTGTAGTATGCCCGGAGGCGGTGTTGTATGCCCGGAGGCGGTGTGGTATGCCCGGAGGCGGTGCAGTATGCCCGGAGGCGGTGTTGTATGCCCGGAGGCGGTGTGGTATGCCCGGAGGCGGTGTAGTATGCCCGGAGGCGGTGTTGTATGCCTGGAGGCGGTGTGGTATGCCCGGAGGCGGTGTAGTATGCCCGGAGGCGGTGTTGTATGCCCGGAGGCGGTGTGGTATGCCCGGAGGCGGTACAACACCGCCTCCGGGCATGATGATGATAATGATGATGATGATGATGATGATGATGATGATGATGATGATGATGATGATGATGATGATGATGATGATGATGATGATGATGATGATGATGATGATGATGATGATGATGATGATGATGATGATGATGATGATGATGATGATGATGATGAAGATGATGATGATGATGATGATGATGATGATGTTGCTGATGATGATGTTGCTGATGATGATGTTGCTGATGATGATGTTGTTGATGATGTTGCTGATGATGTTGCTGATGATGTTGCTGATGATGTTGCTGATGATGTTGATGATGATGTTGATGATGATGTTGATGATGATGTTGATGATGATGTTGATGATGATGTTGATGATGATGTTGATGATGATGTTGATGATGATGTTGATGTTGATGATGATGTTAATGATGATGTTGATGATGATGTTGATGATGATGTTGCTGATGATGTTGCTGATGATGTTGCTGATGATGTTGCTGGTGATGTTGCTGATGATGTTGCTGATGATGTTGCTGATGATGTTGCTGATGATGACGTGAGACGGTGTGGTATGCCCGGAGGCGGTGTTGTATGCCCGGAGGCGGTGTAGTATGCCCGGAGGCGGTGTAGTATGCCCGGAGGCGGTGTTGTATGCCCGGAGGCGGTGTGGTATGCCCGGAGGCGGTGTAGTATGCCCGGAGGCGGTGTTGTATGCCCGTAGGCGGTGTGGTATGCCCGGAAGCGGTGTAGTATGCCCGGAGGCGGTGTTGTATGCCCGGAGGCGGTGTTGTATGCCCGGAGGCGGTGTGGTATGCCCGGAGGCGGTGTAGTATGCCCGGAGGCGGTGTTGTATGCCCGGAGGCGGTGTGGTATGCCCGGAGGCGGTGTAGTATGCCCGGAGGCGGTGTTGTATGCCCGGAGGCGGTGTGGTATGCCCGGAGGCGGTACAACACCGCCTCCGGGCATGATGATGATAATGATGATGATGATGATGATGATGATGATGATGATGATGATGATGATGATGATGATGATGATGATGATGATGATGATGATGATGATGATGATGATGATGATGATGATGATGATGATGATGATGATGATGATGATGATGATGATGATGATGATGATGATGATGATGATGATGATGATGATGATGATGATGATGATGAAGATGATGATGATGATGTTGCTGATGATGATGTTGCTGATGATGATGTTGCTGATGATGATGTTGTTGATGATGTTGCTGATGATGTTGCTGATGATGTTGCTGATGATGTTGCAGATGATGTTGATGATGATGTTGATGATGATGTTGATGATGATGTTGATGATGATGTTGATGATGATGTTGATGATGATGTTGATGATGATGTTGATGATGATGTTGATGATGATGTTGATGTTGATGATGATGTTAATGATGATGTTGATGATGATGTTGATGATGATGTTGCTGATGATGTTGCTGATGATGTTGCTGATGATGTTGCTGGTGATGTTGCTGATGATGTTGCTGATGATGTTGCTGATGATGTTGATGATGATGTTGATGATGATGTTGATGATGATGTTGATGATGATGTTGATGATGATGTTGATGTTGATGATGATGTTAATGATGATGTTGATGATGATGTTGATGATGATGTTGCTGATGATGTTGCTGATGATGTTGCTGATGATGTTGCTGGTGATGTTGCTGATGATGTTGCTGATGATGTTGCTGATGATGTTGCTGATGATGACGTGAGACGGTGTGGTATGCCCGTTTGCGGTGTTGTGTGCCCGGAGGCGGTGTTGCATGCCCGGAGGCGGTGTGGTATGCCCGGAGGCGGTGTTGTATGCCCGGAGGCGGTGTTGTATGCCCGGAGGCGGTGTAGTATGCCCGGAGGCGGTGTAGTATGCCCGGAGGCGGTGTTGTATGCCCGGAGGCGGTGTGGTATGCCCGGAGGCGGTGTAGTATGCCCGGAGGCGGTGTTGTATGCCCGGAGGCGGTGTGGTATGCCCGGAGGCGGTACAACACCGCCTCCGGGCATGATGATGATAATGATGATGATGATGATGATGATGATGATGATGATGATGATGATGATGATGATGATGATGATGATGATGATGATGATGATGATGATGATGATGATGATGATGATGATGATGATGATGATGATGATGATGATGATGATGATGATGATGATGATGATGATGATGATGATGATGATGATGATGATGATGATGATGATGATGATGATGATGATGATGATGATGTTGCTGATGATGATGTTGCTGATGATGATGTTGCTGATGATGATGTTGTTGATGATGTTGCTGATGATGTTGCTGATGATGTTGCTGATGATGTTGCTGATGATGTTGATGATGATGTTGATGATGATGTTGATGATGATGTTGATGATGATGTTGATGATGATGTTGCTGATGATGTTGCTGATGATGTTGCTGATGATGTTGCTGATGATGTTGCTGATGATGTTGCTGGTGATGTTGCTGATGATGTTGCTGATGATGTTGCTGATGATGACGTGAGACGGTGTGGTATGCCCGGAGGCGGTGTTGTATGCCCGGAGGCGGTGTTGTATGCCCGGAGGCGGTGTGGTATGCCCGGAGGCGGTGTTGTATGCCCGGAGGCGGTGTTGTATGCCCGGAGGCGGTGTGGTATGCCCGGAGGCGGTGTTGTATGCCCGGAGGCGGTGTTGTATGCCCGGAGGCGGTGTGGTATGCCCGGAGGCGGTGTTGTATGCCCGGAGGCGGTGTTGTATGCCCGGAGGCGGTGTGGTATGCCCGGAGGCGGTGTTGTATGCCCGGAGGCGGTGTTGTATGCCCGGAGGCGGTGTGGTATGCCCGGAGGCGGTGTTGTATGCCCAGAGGCGGTGTTGTATGCCCTGAGGCGGTCTGGTATGCCCGGAGGCGGTGTAGTATGCCCGGAGGCGGTGTTGTATGCCCGGAGGCGGTGTGGTATGCCCGGATGCGGTGCAGTATGCCCGGAGGCGGTGTTGTATGCCCGGAGGCGGTGTGGTATGCCCGGAGGCGGTGTAGTATGCCCGGAGGCGGTGTTGTATGCCCGGAGGCGGTGTGGTATGCCCGGAGGCAGTGTAGTATGCCCGGAGGCGGTGTTGTATGCCCGGAGGCGGTGTGGTATGCCCGGAGGCGGTACAACACCGCCTCCGGGCATGATGATGATAATGATGATGATGATGATGATGATGATGATGATGATGATGATGATGATGATGATGATGATGATGATGATGATGATGATGATGATGATGATGATGATGATGATGATGATGATGATGATGATGATGATGATGATGATGATGATGATGATGATGATGATGATGATGATGATGATGATGATGATGATGATGATGATGATGATGATGATGATGATGTTGCTGATGATGATGTTGCTGATGATGATGTTGCTGATGATGATGTTGTTGATGATGTTGCTGATGATGTTGCTGATGATGTTGCTGATGATGTTGCTGATGATGTTGCTGATGATGTTGATGATGATGTTGATGATGATGTTGATGATGATGTTGATGATGATGTTGCTGATGATGTTGCTGATGATGTTGCTGATGATGTTGCTGATGATGTTGCTGATGATGTTGCTGGTGATGTTGCTGATGATGTTGCTGATGATGTTGCTGATGATGTTGCTGATGATGACGTGAGACGGTGTGGTATGCCCGGAGGCGGTGATGTATGCCCGGAGGCGGTGTTGTATGCCCGGAGGCGGTGTGGTATGCCCGGAGGCGGTGTTGTATGCCCGGAGGCGGTGTTGTATGCCCGGAGGCGGTGTGGTATGCCCGGAGGCGGTGTTGTATGCCCGGAGGCGGTGTTGTATGCCCTGAGGCGGTCTGGTATGCCCGGAGGCGGTGTAGTATGCCCGGAGGCGGTGTTGTATGCCCGGAGGCGGTGTGGTATGCCCGGAGGCGGTGCAGTATGCCCGGAGGCGGTGTTGTATGCCCGGAGGCGGTGTGGTATGCCCGGAGGCGGTGTAGTATGCCCGGAGGCGGTGTTGTATGCCCGGAGGCGGTGTGGTATGCCCGGAGGCGGTGTAGTATGCCCGGAGGCGGTGTTGTATGCCCGGAGGCGGTGTGGTATGCCCGGAGGCGGTACAACACCGCCTCCGGGCATGATGATGATAATGATGATGATGATGATGATGATGATGATGATGATGATGATGATGATGATGATGATGATGATGTTGATGATGATGTTGCTGATGATGTTGCTGATGATGTTGCTGATGATGTTGCTGATGATGTTGCTGATGATGTTGCTGGTGATGTTGCTGATGATGTTGCTGATGATGTTGCTGATGATGACGTGAGACGGTGTGGTATGCCCGGAGGCGGTGATGTATGCCCGGAGGCGGTGTTGTATGCCCGGAGGCGGTGTGGTATGCCCGGAGGCGGTGTTGTATGCCCGGAGGCGGTGTTGTATGCCCGGAGGCGGTGTGGTATGCCCGGAGGCGGTGTTGTATGCCCGGAGGCGGTGTTGTATGCCCTGAGGCGGTCTGGTATGCCCGGAGGCGGTGTAGTATGCCCGGAGGCGGTGTTGTATGCCCGGAGGCGGTGTGGTATGCCCGGAGGCGGTGCAGTATGCCCGGAGGCGGTGTTGTATGCCCGGAGGCGGTGTGGTATGCCCGGAGGCGGTGTAGTATGCCCGGAGGCGGTGTTGTATGCCCGGAGGCGGTGTGGTATGCCCGGAGGCGGTGTAGTATGCCCGGAGGCGGTGTTGTATGCCCGGAGGCGGTGTGGTATGCCCGGAGGCGGTACAACACCGCCTCCGGGCATGATGATGATAATGATGATGATGATGATGATGATGATGATGATGATGATGATGATGATGATGATGATGATGATGATGATGATGATGATGATGATGATGATGATGATGATGATGATGATGATGATGATGATGATGATGATGATGATGATGATGATGATGATGATGATGATGATGATGATGATGATGATGATGATGATGATGATGATGATGATGATGATGATGATGATGATGATGATGATGTTGCTGATGATGATGTTGCTGATGATGATGTTGCTGATGATGATGTTGTTGATGATGTTGCTGATGATGTTGCTGATGATGTTGCTGATGATGTTGCTGATGATGTTGATGATGATGTTAATGATGATGTTGATGATGATGTTGATGATGATGTTGATGATGATGTTGCTGATGATGTTGCTGATGATGTTACTGATGATGTTGCTGATGATGTTGCTGATGATGTTGCTGGTGATGTTGCTGATGATGTTGCTGATGATGTTGCTGATGATGACGTGAGACGGTGTGGTATGCCCGGAGGCGGTGTTGTATGCCCGGAGGCGGTGTTGTATGCCCGGAGGCGGTGTGGTATGCCCGGAGGCGGTGTTGTATGCCCGGAGGCGGTGTTGTATGCCCGGAGGCGGTATGGTATGCCCGGAGGCGGTGTTGTATGCCCGGAGGCGGTGTTGTATGCCCTGAGGCGGTCTGGTATGCCCGGAGGCGGTGTAGTATGCCCGGAGGCGGTGTTGTATGCCCGGAGGCAGTGTGGTATGCCCGGAGGCGGTGCAGTATGCCCGGAGGCGGTGTTGTATGCCCGGAGGGGGTGTTGTATGCCCGGAGGCGGTGTAGTATGCCCGGAGGCGGTGTTGTATGCCCGGAGGCGGTGTGGTATGCCCGGAAGCGGTGTAGTATGCCCGGAGGTGGTGTTGTATGCCCGGAGGCGGTGTGGTATGCCCGGAGGCGGTACAACACCGCCTCCGGGCATGATGATGATAATGATGATGATGATGATGATGATGATGATGATGATGATGATGATGATGATGATGATGATGATGATGATGATGATGATGATGATGATGATGATGATGATGATGATGATGATGATGATGATGATGATGATGATGATGATGATGATGAAGATGATGATGATGATGATGATGATGATGATGTTGCTGATGATGATGTTGCTGATGATGATGTTGCTGATGATGATGTTGTTGATGATGTTGCTGATGATGTTGCTGATGATGTTGCTGATGATGTTGCTGATGATGTTGATGATGATGTTGATGATGATGTTGATGATGATGTTGATGATGATGTTGATGATGATGTTGATGATGATGTTGATGATGATGTTGATGATGATGTTGATGTTGATGATGATGTTAATGATGATGTTGATGATGATGTTGATGATGATGTTGCTGATGATGTTGCTGATGATGTTGCTGATGATGTTGCTGGTGATGTTGCTGATGATGTTGCTGATGATGTTGCTGATGATGTTGCTGATGATGACGTGAGACGGTGTGGTATGCCCGGAGGCGGTGTTGTATGCCCGGAGGCGGTGTAGTATGCCCGGAGGCGGTGTAGTATGCCCGGAGGCGGTGTTGTATGCCCGGAGGCGGTGTGGTATGCCCGGAGGCGGTGTAGTATGCCCGGAGGCGGTGTTGTATGCCCGTAGGCGGTGTGGTATGCCCGGAAGCGGTGTAGTATGCCCGGAGGCGGTGTTGTATGCCCGGAGGCGGTGTTGTATGCCCGGAGGCGGTGTGGTATGCCCGGAGGCGGTGTAGTATGCCCGGAGGCGGTGTTGTATGCCCGGAGGCGGTGTGGTATGCCCGGAGGCGGTGTAGTATGCCCGGAGGCGGTGTTGTATGCCCGGAGGCGGTGTGGTATGCCCGGAGGCGGTACAACACCGCCTCCGGGCATGATGATGATAATGATGATGATGATGATGATGATGATGATGATGATGATGATGATGATGATGATGATGATGATGATGATGATGATGATGATGATGATGATGATGATGATGATGATGATGATGATGATGATGATGATGATGATGATGATGATGATGATGATGATGATGATGATGATGATGATGATGATGATGATGATGATGATGATGATGAAGATGATGATGATGATGTTGCTGATGATGATGTTGCTGATGATGATGTTGCTGATGATGATGTTGTTGATGATGTTGCTGATGATGTTGCTGATGATGTTGCTGATGATGTTGCAGATGATGTTGATGATGATGTTGATGATGATGTTGATGATGATGTTGATGATGATGTTGATGATGATGTTGATGATGATGTTGATGATGATGTTGATGATGATGTTGATGATGATGTTGATGTTGATGATGATGTTAATGATGATGTTGATGATGATGTTGATGATGATGTTGCTGATGATGTTGCTGATGATGTTGCTGATGATGTTGCTGGTGATGTTGCTGATGATGTTGCTGATGATGTTGCTGATGATGTTGCTGATGATGACGTGAGACGGTGTGGTATGCCCGTTTGCGGTGTTGTGTGCCCGGAGGCGGTGTTGCATGCCCGGAGGCGGTGTGGTATGCCCGGAGGCGGTGTTGTATGCCCGGAGGCGGTGTTGTATGCCCGGAGGCGGTGTAGTATGCCCGGAGGCGGTGTAGTATGCCCGGAGGCGGTGTTGTATGCCCGGAGGCGGTGTGGTATGCCCGGAGGCGGTGTAGTATGCCCGGAGGCGGTGTTGTATGCCCGGAGGCGGTGTGGTATGCCCGGAGGCGGTACAACACCGCCTCCGGGCATGATGATGATAATGATGATGATGATGATGATGATGATGATGATGATGATGATGATGATGATGATGATGATGATGATGATGATGATGATGATGATGATGATGATGATGATGATGATGATGATGATGATGATGATGATGATGATGATGATGATGATGATGATGATGATGATGATGATGATGATGATGATGATGATGATGATGATGATGATGATGTTGCTGATGATGATGTTGCTGATGATGATGTTGCTGATGATGATGTTGTTGATGATGTTGCTGATGATGTTGCTGATGATGTTGCTGATGATGTTGCTGATGATGTTGATGATGATGTTGATGATGATGTTGATGATGATGTTGATGATGATGTTGATGATGATGTTGCTGATGATGTTGCTGATGATGTTGCTGATGATGTTGCTGATGATGTTGCTGATGATGTTGCTGGTGATGTTGCTGATGATGTTGCTGATGATGTTGCTGATGATGACGTGAGACGGTGTGGTATGCCCGGAGGCGGTGTTGTATGCCCGGAGGCGGTGTTGTATGCCCGGAGGCGGTGTGGTATGCCCGGAGGCGGTGTTGTATGCCCGGAGGCGGTGTTGTATGCCCGGAGGCGGTGTGGTATGCCCGGAGGCGGTGTTGTATGCCCGGAGGCGGTGTTGTATGCCCGGAGGCGGTGTGGTATGCCCGGAGGCGGTGTTGTATGCCCGGAGGCGGTGTTGTATGCCCGGAGGCGGTGTGGTATGCCCGGAGGCGGTGTTGTATGCCCGGAGGCGGTGTTGTATGCCCGGAGGCGGTGTGGTATGCCCGGAGGCGGTGTTGTATGCCCAGAGGCGGTGTTGTATGCCCTGAGGCGGTCTGGTATGCCCGGAGGCGGTGTAGTATGCCCGGAGGCGGTGTTGTATGCCCGGAGGCGGTGTGGTATGCCCGGATGCGGTGCAGTATGCCCGGAGGCGGTGTTGTATGCCCGGAGGCGGTGTGGTATGCCCGGAGGCGGTGTAGTATGCCCGGAGGCGGTGTTGTATGCCCGGAGTCGGTGTGGTATGCCCGGAGGCAGTGTAGTATGCCCGGAGGCGGTGTTGTATGCCCGGAGGCGGTGTGGTATGCCCGGAGGCGGTACAACACCGCCTCCGGGCATGATGATGATAATGATGATGATGATGATGATGATGATGATGATGATGATGATGATGATGATGATGATGATGATGATGATGATGATGATGATGATGATGATGATGATGATGATGATGATGATGATGATGATGATGATGATGATGATGATGATGATGATGATGATGATGATGATGATGATGATGATGATGATGATGATGATGATGATGATGATGATGATGATGATGATGTTGCTGATGATGATGTTGCTGATGATGATGTTGCTGATGATGATGTTGTTGATGATGTTGCTGATGATGTTGCTGATGATGTTGCTGATGATGTTGCTGATGATGTTGCTGATGATGTTGATGATGATGTTGATGATGATGTTGATGATGATGTTGATGATGATGTTGCTGATGATGTTGCTGATGATGTTGCTGATGATGTTGCTGATGATGTTGCTGATGATGTTGCTGGTGATGTTGCTGATGATGTTGCTGATGATGTTGCTGATGATGACGTGAGACGGTGTGGTATGCCCGGAGGCGGTGATGTATGCCCGGAGGCGGTGTTGTATGCCCGGAGGCGGTGTGGTATGCCCGGAGGCGGTGTTGTATGCCCGGAGGCGGTGTTGTATGCCCGGAGGCGGTGTGGTATGCCCGGAGGCGGTGTTGTATGCCCGGAGGCGGTGTTGTATGCCCTGAGGCGGTCTGGTATGCCCGGAGGCGGTGTAGTATGCCCGGAGGCGGTGTTGTATGCCCGGAGGCGGTGTGGTATGCCCGGAGGCGGTGCAGTATGCCCGGAGGCGGTGTTGTATGCCCGGAGGCGGTGTGGTATGCCCGGAGGCGGTGTAGTATGCCCGGAGGCGGTGTTGTATGCCCGGAGGCGGTGTGGTATGCCCGGAGGCGGTGTAGTATGCCCGGAGGCGGTGTTGTATGCCCGGAGGCGGTGTGGTATGCCCGGAGGCGGTACAACACCGCCTCCGGGCATGATGATGATAATGATGATGATGATGATGATGATGATGATGATGATGATGATGATGATGATGATGATGATGATGATGATGATGATGATGATGATGATGATGATGATGATGATGATGATGATGATGATGATGATGATGATGATGATGATGATGATGATGATGATGATGATGATGATGATGATGATGATGATGATGATGATGATGATGATGATGATGATGATGATGATGATGATGTTGCTGATGATGATGTTGCTGATGATGATGTTGCTGATGATGATGTTGTTGATGATGTTGCTGATGATGTTGCTGATGATGTTGCTGATGATGTTGCTGATGATGTTGATGATGATGTTAATGATGATGTTGATGATGATGTTGATGATGATGTTGATGATGATGTTGCTGATGATGTTGCTGATGATGTTACTGATGATGTTGCTGATGATGTTGCTGATGATGTTGCTGGTGATGTTGCTGATGATGTTGCTGATGATGTTGCTGATGATGACGTGAGACGGTGTGGTATGCCCGGAGGCGGTGTTGTATGCCCGGAGGCGGTGTTGTATGCCCGGAGGCGGTGTGGTATGCCCGGAGGCGGTGTTGTATGCCCGGAGGCGGTGTTGTATGCCCGGAGGCGGTATGGTATGCCCGGAGGCGGTGTTGTATGCCCGGAGGCGGTGTTGTATGCCCTGAGGCGGTCTGGTATGCCCGGAGGCGGTGTAGTATGCCCGGAGGCGGTGTTGTATGCCCGGAGGCAGTGTGGTATGCCCGGAGGCGGTGCAGTATGCCCGGAGGCGGTGTTGTATGCCCGGAGGGGGTGTTGTATGCCCGGAGGCGGTGTAGTATGCCCGGAGGCGGTGTTGTATGCCCGGAGGCGGTGTGGTATGCCCGGAAGCGGTGTAGTATGCCCGGAGGTGGTGTTGTATGCCCGGAGGCGGTGTGGTATGCCCGGAGGCGGTACAACACCGCCTCCGGGCATGATGATGATAATGATGATGATGATGATGATGATGATGATGATGATGATGATGATGATGATGATGATGATGATGATGATGATGATGATGATGATGATGATGATGATGATGATGATGATGATGATGATGATGATGATGATGATGATGATGATGATGATGATGATGATGATGATGATGATGATGATGATGATGATGATGATGATGATGATGATGATGATGATGATGATGATGATGATGATGATGATGTTGCTGATGATGATGTTGCTGATGATGATGTTGCTGATGATGATGTTGTTGATGATGTTGCTGATGATGTTGCTGATGATGTTGCTGATGATGTTGCTGATGATGTTGCTGATGATGTTGATGATGATGTTGATGATGATGTTGATGATGATGTTGATGATGATGTTGATGATGATGTTGCTGATGATGTTGCTGATGATGTTGCTGATGATGTTGCTGATGATGTTGCTGATGATGTTGCTGGTGATGTTGCTGATGATGTTGCTGATGATGTTGCTGATGATGACGTGAGACGGTGTGGTATGCCCGGAGGCGGTGTTGTATGCCCGGAGGCGGTGTTGTATGCCCGGAGGCGGTGTTGTATGCCCGGAGGCGGTGTGGTATGCCCGGAGGCGGTGTTGTATGCCCGGAGGCGGTGTTGTATGCCCGGAGGCGGTGTGGTATGCCCGGAGGCGGTGTTGTATGCCCGGAGGCAGTGTTGTATGCCCTGAGGCGGTCTGGTATGCCCGGAGGCGGTGTAGTATGCCCGGAGGCGGTGTTGTATGCCCGGAGGCGGTGTGGTATGCCCGGAGGCGGTGCAGTATGCCCGGAGGCGGTGTTGTATGCCCGGAGCCGGTGTGGTATGCCCGGAGGCGGTGTAGTATGCCCGGAGGCGGTGTTGTATGCCTGGAGGCGGTGTGGTATGCCCGGAGGCGGTGTAGTATGCCCGGAGGCGGTGTTGTATGCCCGGAGGCGGTGTGGTATGCCCGGAGGCGGTACAACACCGCCTCCGGGCATGATGATGATAATGATGATGATGATGATGATGATGATGATGATGATGATGATGATGATGATGATGATGATGATGATGATGATGATGATGATGATGATGATGATGATGATGATGATGATGATGATGATGATGATGATGATGATGATGATGATGATGATGAAGATGATGATGATGATGATGATGATGATGATGTTGCTGATGATGATGTTGCTGATGATGATGTTGCTGATGATGATGTTGTTGATGATGTTGCTGATGATGTTGCTGATGATGTTGCTGATGATGTTGCTGATGATGTTGATGATGATGTTGATGATGATGTTGATGATGATGTTGATGATGATGTTGATGATGATGTTGATGATGATGTTGATGATGATGTTGATGATGATGTTGATGTTGATGATGATGTTAATGATGATGTTGATGATGATGTTGATGATGATGTTGCTGATGATGTTGCTGATGATGTTGCTGATGATGTTGCTGGTGATGTTGCTGATGATGTTGCTGATGATGTTGCTGATGATGTTGCTGATGATGACGTGAGACGGTGTGGTATGCCCGGAGGCGGTGTTGTATGCCCGGAGGCGGTGTAGTATGCCCGGAGGCGGTGTAGTATGCCCGGAGGCGGTGTTGTATGCCCGGAGGCGGTGTGGTATGCCCGGAGGCGGTGTAGTATGCCCGGAGGCGGTGTTGTATGCCCGTAGGCGGTGTGGTATGCCCGGAAGCGGTGTAGTATGCCCGGAGGCGGTGTTGTATGCCCGGAGGCGGTGTTGTATGCCCGGAGGCGGTGTGGTATGCCCGGAGGCGGTGTAGTATGCCCGGAGGCGGTGTTGTATGCCCGGAGGCGGTGTGGTATGCCCGGAGGCGGTGTAGTATGCCCGGAGGCGGTGTTGTATGCCCGGAGGCGGTGTGGTATGCCCGGAGGCGGTACAACACCGCCTCCGGGCATGATGATGATAATGATGATGATGATGATGATGATGATGATGATGATGATGATGATGATGATGATGATGATGATGATGATGATGATGATGATGATGATGATGATGATGATGATGATGATGATGATGATGATGATGATGATGATGATGATGATGATGATGATGATGATGATGATGATGATGATGATGATGATGATGATGAAGATGATGATGATGATGTTGCTGATGATGATGTTGCTGATGATGATGTTGCTGATGATGATGTTGTTGATGATGTTGCTGATGATGTTGCTGATGATGTTGCTGATGATGTTGCAGATGATGTTGATGATGATGTTGATGATGATGTTGATGATGATGTTGATGATGATGTTGATGATGATGTTGATGATGATGTTGATGATGATGTTGATGATGATGTTGATGATGATGTTGATGTTGATGATGATGTTAATGATGATGTTGATGATGATGTTGATGATGATGTTGCTGATGATGTTGCTGATGATGTTGCTGATGATGTTGCTGGTGATGTTGCTGATGATGTTGCTGATGATGTTGCTGATGATGTTGCTGATGATGACGTGAGACGGTGTGGTATGCCCGTTTGCGGTGTTGTGTGCCCGGAGGCGGTGTTGCATGCCCGGAGGCGGTGTGGTATGCCCGGAGGCGGTGTTGTATGCCCGGAGGCGGTGTTGTATGCCCGGAGGCGGTGTAGTATGCCCGGAGGCGGTGTAGTATGCCCGGAGGCGGTGTTGTATGCCCGGAGGCGGTGTGGTATGCCCGGAGGCGGTGTAGTATGCCCGGAGGCGGTGTTGTATGCCCGGAGGCGGTGTGGTATGCCCGGAGGCGGTACAACACCGCCTCCGGGCATGATGATGATAATGATGATGATGATGATGATGATGATGATGATGATGATGATGATGATGATGATGATGATGATGATGATGATGATGATGATGATGATGATGATGATGATGATGATGATGATGATGATGATGATGATGATGATGATGATGATGATGATGATGATGATGATGATGATGATGATGATGATGATGATGATGATGATGATGATGATGATGATGATGATGATGATGTTGCTGATGATGATGTTGCTGATGATGATGTTGCTGATGATGATGTTGTTGATGATGTTGCTGATGATGTTGCTGATGATGTTGCTGATGATGTTGCTGATGATGTTGATGATGATGTTGATGATGATGTTGATGATGATGTTGATGATGATGTTGATGATGATGTTGCTGATGATGTTGCTGATGATGTTGCTGATGATGTTGCTGATGATGTTGCTGATGATGTTGCTGGTGATGTTGCTGATGATGTTGCTGATGATGTTGCTGATGATGACGTGAGACGGTGTGGTATGCCCGGAGGCGGTGTTGTATGCCCGGAGGCGGTGTTGTATGCCCGGAGGCGGTGTGGTATGCCCGGAGGCGGTGTTGTATGCCCGGAGGCGGTGTTGTATGCCCGGAGGCGGTGTGGTATGCCCGGAGGCGGTGTTGTATGCCCGGAGGCGGTGTTGTATGCCCGGAGGCGGTGTGGTATGCCCGGAGGCGGTGTTGTATGCCCGGAGGCGGTGTTGTATGCCCGGAGGCGGTGTGGTATGCCCGGAGGCGGTGTTGTATGCCCGGAGGCGGTGTTGTATGCCCGGAGGCGGTGTGGTATGCCCGGAGGCGGTGTTGTATGCCCAGAGGCGGTGTTGTATGCCCTGAGGCGGTCTGGTATGCCCGGAGGCGGTGTAGTATGCCCGGAGGCGGTGTTGTATGCCCGGAGGCGGTGTGGTATGCCCGGATGCGGTGCAGTATGCCCGGAGGCGGTGTTGTATGCCCGGAGGCGGTGTGGTATGCCCGGAGGCGGTGTAGTATGCCCGGAGGCGGTGTTGTATGCCCGGAGGCGGTGTGGTATGCCCGGAGGCAGTGTAGTATGCCCGGAGGCGGTGTTGTATGCCCGGAGGCGGTGTGGTATGCCCGGAGGCGGTACAACACCGCCTCCGGGCATGATGATGATATATGATGATGATGATGATGATGATGATGATGATGATGATGATGATGATGATGATGATGATGATGATGATGATGATGATGATGATGATGATGATGATGATGATGATGATGATGATGATGATGATGATGATGATGATGATGATGATGATGATGATGATGATGATGATGATGATGATGATGATGATGATGATGATGATGATGATGATGATGATGATGTTGCTGATGATGATGTTGCTGATGATGATGTTGCTGATGATGATGTTGTTGATGATGTTGCTGATGATGTTGCTGATGATGTTGCTGATGATGTTGCTGATGATGTTGCTGATGATGTTGATGATGATGTTGATGATGATGTTGATGATGATGTTGATGATGATGTTGCTGATGATGTTGCTGATGATGTTGCTGATGATGTTGCTGATGATGTTGCTGATGATGTTGCTGGTGATGTTGCTGATGATGTTGCTGATGATGTTGCTGATGATGACGTGAGACGGTGTGGTATGCCCGGAGGCGGTGATGTATGCCCGGAGGCGGTGTTGTATGCCCGGAGGCGGTGTGGTATGCCCGGAGGCGGTGTTGTATGCCCGGAGGCGGTGTTGTATGCCCGGAGGCGGTGTGGTATGCCCGGAGGCGGTGTTGTATGCCCGGAGGCGGTGTTGTATGCCCTGAGGCGGTCTGGTATGCCCGGAGGCGGTGTAGTATGCCCGGAGGCGGTGTTGTATGCCCGGAGGCGGTGTGGTATGCCCGGAGGCGGTGCAGTATGCCCGGAGGCGGTGTTGTATGCCCGGAGGCGGTGTGGTATGCCCGGAGGCGGTGTAGTATGCCCGGAGGCGGTGTTGTATGCCCGGAGGCGGTGTGGTATGCCCGGAGGCGGTGTAGTATGCCCGGAGGCGGTGTTGTATGCCCGGAGGCGGTGTGGTATGCCCGGAGGCGGTACAACACCGCCTCCGGGCATGATGATGATAATGATGATGATGATGATGATGATGATGATGATGATGATGATGATGATGATGATGATGATGATGATGATGATGATGATGATGATGATGATGATGATGATGATGATGATGATGATGATGATGATGATGATGATGATGATGATGATGATGATGATGATGATGATGATGATGATGATGATGATGATGATGATGATGATGATGATGATGATGATGATGATGATGATGTTGCTGATGATGATGTTGCTGATGATGATGTTGCTGATGATGATGTTGTTGATGATGTTGCTGATGATGTTGCTGATGATGTTGCTGATGATGTTGCTGATGATGTTGATGATGATGTTAATGATGATGTTGATGATGATGTTGATGATGATGTTGATGATGATGTTGCTGATGATGTTGCTGATGATGTTACTGATGATGTTGCTGATGATGTTGCTGATGATGTTGCTGGTGATGTTGCTGATGATGTTGCTGATGATGTTGCTGATGATGACGTGAGACGGTGTGGTATGCCCGGAGGCGGTGTTGTATGCCCGGAGGCGGTGTTGTATGCCCGGAGGCGGTGTGGTATGCCCGGAGGCGGTGTTGTATGCCCGGAGGCGGTGTTGTATGCCCGGAGGCGGTATGGTATGCCCGGAGGCGGTGTTGTATGCCCGGAGGCGGTGTTGTATGCCCTGAGGCGGTCTGGTATGCCCGGAGGCGGTGTAGTATGCCCGGAGGCGGTGTTGTATGCCCGGAGGCAGTGTGGTATGCCCGGAGGCGGTGCAGTATGCCCGGAGGCGGTGTTGTATGCCCGGAGGGGGTGTTGTATGCCCGGAGGCGGTGTAGTATGCCCGGAGGCGGTGTTGTATGCCCGGAGGCGGTGTGGTATGCCCGGAAGCGGTGTAGTATGCCCGGAGGTGGTGTTGTATGCCCGGAGGCGGTGTGGTATGCCCGGAGGCGGTACAACACCGCCTCCGGGCATGATGATGATAATGATGATGATGATGATGATGATGATGATGATGATGATGATGATGATGATGATGATGATGATGATGATGATGATGATGATGATGATGATGATGATGATGATGATGATGATGATGATGATGATGATGATGATGATGATGATGATGATGATGATGATGATGATGATGATGATGATGATGATGATGATGATGATGATGATGATGATGATGATGATGATGATGATGTTGCTGATGATGATGTTGCTGATGATGATGTTGCTGA
>JAXIVJ010002977.1:80000-82500 GCA_036785665.1 Chirona hameri
TGATGTTGCTGATGATGTTACTGATGATGTTGCTGATGATGTTGCTGATGATGTTGCTGGTGATGTTGCTGATGATGTTGCTGATGATGTTGCTGATGATGACGTGAGACGGTGTGGTATGCCCGGAGGCGGTGTTGTATGCCCGGAGGCGGTGTTGTATGCCCGGAGGCGGTGTGGTATGCCCGGAGGCGGTGTTGTATGCCCGGAGGCGGTGTTGTATGCCCGGAGGCGGTGTGGTATGCCCGGAGGCGGTGTTGTATGCCCGGAGGCGGTGTTGTATGCCCTGAGGCGGTCTGGTATGCCCGGAGGCGGTGTAGTATGCCCGGAGGCGGTGTTGTATGCCCGGAGGCGGTGTGGTATGCCCGGAGGCGGTGCAGTATGCCCGGAGGCGGTGTTGTATGCCCGGAGGGGGTGTTGTATGCCCGGAGGCGGTGTAGTATGCCCGGAGGCGGTGTTGTATGCCCGGAGGCGGTGTGGTATGCCCGGAAGCGGTGTAGTATGCCCGGAGGCGGTGTTGTATGCCCGGAGGCGGTGTGGTATGCCCGGAGGCGGTACAACACCGCCTCCGGGCATGATGATGATAATGATGATGATGATGATGATGATGATGATGATGATGATGATGATGATGATGATGATGATGATGATGATGATGATGATGATGATGATGATGATGATGATGATGATGATGATGATGATGATGATGATGATGATGATGATGATGATGATGATGATGATGATGTTGCTGATGATGATGTTGCTGATGATGATGTTGCTGATTATGATGTTGTTGATGATGTTGCTGATGATGTTGCTGATGATGTTGCTGATGATGTTGCTGATGATGTTGATGATGATGTTGATGATGATGTTGATGATGATGTTGATGATGATGTTGATGATGATGTTGCTGATGATGTTGCTGATGATGTTGCTGATGATGTTGCTGATGATGTTGCTGATGATGTTGCTGGTGATGTTGCTGATGATGTTGTTGATGATGTTGCTGATGATGACGTGAGACGGTGTGGTATGCCCGGAGGCGGTGTTGTATGCCCGGAGGCGGTGTTGTATGCCCGGAGGCGGTGTGGTATGCCCGGAGGCGGTGTTGTATGCCCGGAGGCGGTGTTGTATGCCCGGAGGCGGTGTGGTATGCCCGGAGGCGGTGTTGTATGCCCGGAGGCGGTGTTGTATGCCCTGAGGCGGTCTGGTATGCCCGGAGGCGGTGTAGTATGCCCGGAGGCGGTGTTGTATGCCCGGAGGCGGTGTGGTATGCCCGGAGGCGGTGCAGTATGCCCGGAGGCGGTGTTGTATGCCCGGAGGCGGTGTGGTATGCCCGGAGGCGGTGTAGTATGCCCGGAGGCGGTGTTGTATGCCTGGAGGCGGTGTGGTATGCCCGGAGGCGGTGTAGTATGCCCGGAGGCGGTGTTGTATGCCCGGAGGCGGTGTGGTATGCCCGGAGGCGGTACAACACCGCCTCCGGGCATGATGATGATAATGATGATGATGATGATGATGATGATGATGATGATGATGATGATGATGATGATGATGATGATGATGATGATGATGATGATGATGATGATGATGATGATGATGATGATGATGATGATGATGATGATGATGATGATGATGATGATGATGATGATGATGATGATGATGATGATGATGATGATGATGATGATGATGTTGCTGATGATGATGTTGCTGATGATGATGTTGCTGATGATGATGTTGTTGATGATGTTGCTGATGATGTTGCTGATGATGTTGCTGATGATGATGCTGATGATGTTGATGATGATGTTGATGATGATGTTGATGATGATGTTGATGATGATGTTGATGATGATGTTGATGATGATGTTGATGATGATGTTGATGATGATGTTGATGTTGATGATGATGTTGCTGATGATGTTGATGATGATGTTGATGATGATGTTGATGATGATGTTGATGATGATGTTGATGATGATGTTGATGATGATGTTGCTGATGATGTTGCTGATGATGTTGCTGATGATGTTGCTGATGATGTTGCTGATGATGTTGCTGATGATGTTGCTGGTGATGTTGCTGATGATGTTGCTGATGATGTTGCTGATGATGTTGCTGATGATGACGTGAGACGGTGTGGTATGCCCGTTTGCGGTGTTGTATGCCCGGAGGCGGTGTTGTATGCCCGGAAGCGGTGTGGTATGCCCGGAGGCGGTGTTGTATGCCCGGAGGCGGTGTTGTATGCCCGGAGGCGGTGTAGTATGCCCGGAGGCGGTGTAGTATGCCCGGAGGCGGTGTTGTATGCCCGGAGGCGGTGTGGTATGCCCGGAGGCGGTGTAGTATGCCCGGAGGCGGTGTTGTATGCCCGGAGGCGGTGTGGTATGCCCGGAGGCGGTACAACACCGCCTCCGGGCATGATGATGATAATGATGATGATGATGATGATGATGATGATGATGATGATGATGATGATGATGATGATGATGATGATGATGATGAT
>JAXIVJ010002977.1:87500-95000 GCA_036785665.1 Chirona hameri
GATGATGATGTTGCTGATGATGATGTTGCTGATGATGATGTTGCTGATGATGATGTTGTTGATGATGTTGCTGATGATGTTGCTGATGATGTTGCTGATGATGTTGCTGATGATGTTGATGATGATGTTGATGATGATGTTGATGATGATGTTGATGATGATGTTGCTGATGATGTTGCTGATGATGTTGCTGATGATGTTACTGATGATGTTGCTGATGATGTTGCTGATGATGTTGCTGGTGATGTTGCTGATGATGTTGCTGATGATGTTGCTGATGATGACGTGAGACGGTGTGGTATGCCCGGAGGCGGTGTTGTATGCCCGGAGGCGGTGTTGTATGCCCGGAGGCGGTGTGGTATGCCCGGAGGCGGTGTTGTATGCCCGGAGGCGGTGTTGTATGCCCGGAGGCGGTGTGGTATGCCCGGAGGCGGTGTTGTATGCCCGGAGGCGGTGTTGTATGCCCTGAGGCGGTCTGGTATGCCCGGAGGCGGTGTAGTATGCCCGGAGGCGGTGTTGTATGCCCGGAGGCGGTGTGGTATGCCCGGAGGCGGTGCAGTATGCCCGGAGGCGGTGTTGTATGCCCGGAGGGGGTGTTGTATGCCCGGAGGCGGTGTAGTATGCCCGGAGGCGGTGTTGTATGCCCGGAGGCGGTGTGGTATGCCCGGAAGCGGTGTAGTATGCCCGGAGGCGGTGTTGTATGCCCGGAGGCGGTGTGGTATGCCCGGAGGCGGTACAACACCGCCTCCGGGCATGATGATGATAATGATGATGATGATGATGATGATGATGATGATGATGATGATGATGATGATGATGATGATGATGATGATGATGATGATGATGATGATGATGATGATGATGATGATGATGATGATGATGATGATGATGATGATGATGATGATGATGATGATGATGATGATGTTGCTGATGATGATGTTGCTGATGATGATGTTGCTGATTATGATGTTGTTGATGATGTTGCTGATGATGTTGCTGATGATGTTGCTGATGATGTTGCTGATGATGTTGATGATGATGTTGATGATGATGTTGATGATGATGTTGATGATGATGTTGATGATGATGTTGCTGATGATGTTGCTGATGATGTTGCTGATGATGTTGCTGATGATGTTGCTGATGATGTTGCTGGTGATGTTGCTGATGATGTTGTTGATGATGTTGCTGATGATGACGTGAGACGGTGTGGTATGCCCGGAGGCGGTGTTGTATGCCCGGAGGCGGTGTTGTATGCCCGGAGGCGGTGTGGTATGCCCGGAGGCGGTGTTGTATGCCCGGAGGCGGTGTTGTATGCCCGGAGGCGGTGTGGTATGCCCGGAGGCGGTGTTGTATGCCCGGAGGCGGTGTTGTATGCCCTGAGGCGGTCTGGTATGCCCGGAGGCGGTGTAGTATGCCCGGAGGCGGTGTTGTATGCCCGGAGGCGGTGTGGTATGCCCGGAGGCGGTGCAGTATGCCCGGAGGCGGTGTTGTATGCCCGGAGGCGGTGTGGTATGCCCGGAGGCGGTGTAGTATGCCCGGAGGCGGTGTTGTATGCCTGGAGGCGGTGTGGTATGCCCGGAGGCGGTGTAGTATGCCCGGAGGCGGTGTTGTATGCCCGGAGGCGGTGTGGTATGCCCGGAGGCGGTACAACACCGCCTCCGGGCATGATGATGATAATGATGATGATGATGATGATGATGATGATGATGATGATGATGATGATGATGATGATGATGATGATGATGATGATGATGATGATGATGATGATGATGATGATGATGATGATGATGATGATGATGATGATGATGATGATGATGATGATGATGATGATGATGATGATGATGATGATGATGATGATGATGATGATGATGTTGCTGATGATGATGTTGCTGATGATGATGTTGCTGATGATGATGTTGTTGATGATGTTGCTGATGATGTTGCTGATGATGTTGCTGATGATGATGCTGATGATGTTGATGATGATGTTGATGATGATGTTGATGATGATGTTGATGATGATGTTGATGATGATGTTGATGATGATGTTGATGATGATGTTGATGATGATGTTGATGTTGATGATGATGTTGCTGATGATGTTGATGATGATGTTGATGATGATGTTGATGATGATGTTGATGATGATGTTGATGATGATGTTGATGATGATGTTGCTGATGATGTTGCTGATGATGTTGCTGATGATGTTGCTGATGATGTTGCTGATGATGTTGCTGATGATGTTGCTGGTGATGTTGCTGATGATGTTGCTGATGATGTTGCTGATGATGTTGCTGATGATGACGTGAGACGGTGTGGTATGCCCGTTTGCGGTGTTGTATGCCCGGAGGCGGTGTTGTATGCCCGGAAGCGGTGTGGTATGCCCGGAGGCGGTGTTGTATGCCCGGAGGCGGTGTTGTATGCCCGGAGGCGGTGTAGTATGCCCGGAGGCGGTGTAGTATGCCCGGAGGCGGTGTTGTATGCCCGGAGGCGGTGTGGTATGCCCGGAGGCGGTGTAGTATGCCCGGAGGCGGTGTTGTATGCCCGGAGGCGGTGTGGTATGCCCGGAGGCGGTACAACACCGCCTCCGGGCATGATGATGATAATGATGATGATGATGATGATGATGATGATGATGATGATGATGATGATGATGATGATGATGATGATGATGATGATGATGATGATGATGATGTTGCTGATGATGATGTTGCTGATGATGATGTTGCTGATGATGATGTTGTTGATGATGTTGCTGATGATGTTGCTGATGATGTTGCTGATGATGTTGCTGATGATGTTGATGATGATGTTGATGATGATGTTGATGATGATGTTGATGATGATGTTGATGATGATGTTGCTGATGATGTTGCTGATGATGTTGCTGATGATGTTGCTGATGATGTTGCTGATGATGTTGCTGGTGATGTTGCTGATGATGTTGCTGATGATGTTGCTGATGATGACGTGAGACGGTGTGGTATGCCCGGAGGCGGTGTTGTATGCCCGGAGGCGGTGTTGTATGCCCGGAGGCGGTGTGGTATGCCCGGAGGCGGTGTTGTATGCCCGGAGGCGGTGTTGTATGCCCTGAGGCGGTCTGGTATGCCCGGAGGCGGTGTAGTATGCCCGGAGGCGGTGTTGTATGCCCGGAGGCGGTGTGGTATGCCCGGAGGCGGTGCAGTATGCCCGGAGGCGGTGTTGTATGCCCGGAGGCGGTGTTGTATGCCCGGAGGCGGTGTAGTATGCCCGGAGGCGGTGTTGTATGCCCGGAGGCGGTGTGGTATGCCCGGAAGCGGTGTAGTATGCCCGGAGGCGGTGTTGTATGCCCGGAGGCGGTGTGGTATGCCCGGAGGCGGTACAACACCGCCTCCAGGCATGATGATGATAATGATGATGATGATGATGATGATGATGATGATGATGATGATGATGATGATGATGATGATGATGATGATGATGATGATGATGATGATGATGATGATGATGATGATGATGATGATGATGATGATGATGATGATGATGATGATGATGATGATGATGATGATGATGATGATGATGATGATGATGATGATGATGATGATGATGATGATGATGATGATGATGTTGCTGATGATGATGTTGCTGATGATGATGTTGCTGATGATGATGTTGTTGATGATGTTGCTGATGATGTTGCTGATGATGTTGCTGATGATGTTGTTGATGATGTTGATGATGATGTTGATGATGATGTTGATGATGATGTTGATGATGATGTTGATGATGATGTTGCTGATGATGTTGCTGATGATGTTGCTGATGATGTTGCTGATGATGTTGCTGATGATGTTGCTGGTGATGTTGCTGATGATGTTGCTGATGATGTTGCTGATGATGACGTGAGACGGTGTGGTATGCCCGGAGGCGGTGTTGTATGCCCGGAGGCGGTGTTGTATGCCCGGAGGCGGTGTGGTATGCCCGGAGGCGGTGTTGTATGCCCGGAGGCGGTGTTGTATGCCCGGAGGCGGTGTGGTATGCCCGGAGGCGGTGTTGTATGCCCGGAGGCGGTGTTGTATGCCCTGAGGCGGTCTGGTATGCCCGGAGGCGGTGTAGTATGCCCGGAGGCGGTGTTGTATGCCCGGAGGCGGTGTGGTATGCCCGGAGGCGGTGCAGTATGCCCGGAGGCGGTGTTGTATGCCCGGAGGCGGTGTGGTATGCCCGGAGGCGGTGTAGTATGCCCGGAGGCGGTGTTGTATGCCCGGAGGCGGTGTGGTATGCCCGGAGGCGGTGTAGTATGCCCGGAGGCGGTGTTGTATGCCCGGAGGCTGTGTGGTATGCCCGGAGGCGGTACAACACCGCCTCCGGGCATGATGATGATAATGATGATGATGATGATGATGATGATGATGATGATGATGATGATGATGATGATGATGATGATGATGATGATGATGATGATGATGATGATGATGATGATGATGATGATGATGATGATGATGATGATGATGATGATGATGATGATGATGATGATGATGATGATGATGATGATGATGATGATTATATTGATGATGATGATGATGATGATGATGATGATGATGTTGCTGATGATGATGTTGCTGATGATGATGTTGCTGATGATGATGTTGTTGATGATGTTGCTGATGATGTTGCTGATGATGTTGCTGATGATGTTGCTGATGATGTTGATGATGATGTTGATGATGATGTTGATGATGATGTTGATGATGATGTTGATGATGATGTTGCTGATGATGTTGCTGATGATGTTGCTGATGATGTTGCTGATGATGTTGCTGATGATGTTGCTGGTGATGTTGCTGATGATGTTGCTGATGATGTTGCTGATGATGACGTGAGACGGTGTGGTATGCCCGGAGGCGGTGTTGTATGCCCGGAGGCGGTGTTGTATGCCCGGAGGCGGTGTGGTATGCCCGGAGGCGGTGTTGTATGCCCGGAGGCGGTGTTGTATGCCCGGAGGCGGTGTGGTATGCCCGGAGGCGGTGTTGTATGCCCGGAGGCGGTGTTGTATGCCCTGAGGCGGTCTGGTATGCCCGGAGGCGGTGTAGTATGCCCGGAGGCGGTGTTGTATGCCCGGAGGCGGTGTGGTATGCCCGGAGGCGGTGCAGTATGCCCGGAGGCGGTGTTGTATGCCCGGAGGCGGTGTGGTATGCCCGGAGGCGGTGTAGTATGCCCGGAGGCGGTGTTGTATGCCCGGAGGCGGTGTGGTATGCCCGGAGGCGGTGTAGTATGCCAGGAGGCGGTGTTGTATGCCCGGAGGCGGTGTGGTATGCCCGGAGGCGGTACAACACCGCCTCCGGGCATGATGATGATAATGATGATGATGATGATGATGATGATGATGATGATGATGATGATGATGATGATGATGATGATGATGATGATGATGATGATGATGATGATGATGATGATGATGATGATGATGATGATGATGATGATGATGATGATGATGATGATGATGATGATGATGATGATGATGATGATGATGATGATGATGATGATGATGATGATGATGATGATGATGATGATGATGATGATGATCATCATGATGATGATGATGATGTTGCTGATGATGATGTTGCTGATGATGATGTTGCTGATGATGATGTTGTTGATGATGTTGCTGATGATGTTGCTGATGATGTTGCTGATGATGTTGCTGATGATGTTGATGATGATGTTGATGATGATGTTGATGATGATGTTGATGATGATGTTGATGATGATGTTGATGATGATGTTGATGATGATGTTGATGATGATGTTGATGATGATGTTGATGTTGATGATGATGTTAATGATGATGTTGATGATGATGTTGATGATGATGTTGCTGATGATGTTGCTGATGATGTTGCTGATGATGTTGCTGGTGATGTTGCTGATGATGTTGCTGATGATGTTGCTGATGATGTTGCTGATGATGACGTGAGACGGTGTGGTATGCCCGTTTGCGGTGTTGTATGCCCGGAGGCGGTGTTGCATGCCCGGAGGCGGTGTGGTATGCCCGGAGGCGGTGTTGTATGCCCGGAGGCGGTGTTGTATGCCCGGAGGCGGTGTAGTATGCCCGGAGGCGGTGTAGTATGCCCGGAGGCGGTGTTGTATGCCCGGAGGCGGTGTGGTATGCCCGGAGGCGGTGTAGTATGCCCGGAGGCGGTGTTGTATGCCCGGAGGCGGTGTGGTATGCCCGGAGGCGGTACAACACCGCCTCCGGGCATGATGATGATAATGATGATGATGATGATGATGATGATGATGATGATGATGATGATGATGATGATGATGATGATGATGATGATGATGATGATGATGATGATGATGATGATGATGATGATGATGATGATGATGATGATGATGATGATGATGATGATGATGATGATGATGATGATGATGATGATGATGATGATGATGATGATGATGATGATGATGATGATGATGATGATGATGATGATGATGATGATGATGATGATGATGATGTTGCTGATGATGATGTTGCTGATGATGATGTTGCTGATGATGATGTTGTTGATGATGTTGCTGATGATGTTGCTGATGATGTTGCTGATGATGTTGCTGATGATGTTGATGATGATGTTGATGATGATGTTGATGATGATGTTGATGATGATGTTGATGATGATGTTGCTGATGATGTTGCTGATGATGTTGCTGATGATGTTGCTGATGATGTTGCTGATGATGTTGCTGGTGATGTTGCTGATGATGTTGTTGATGATGTTGCTGATGATGACGTGAGTCGGTGTGGTATGCCCGGAGGCGGTGTTGTATGCCCGGAGGCGGTGTTGTATGCCCGGAGGCGGTGTGGTATGCCCGGAGGCGGTGTTGTATGCCCGGAGGCGGTGTTGTATGCCCGGAGGCGGTGTGGTATGCCCGGAGGCGGTGTTGTATGCCCGGAGGCGGTGTTGTATGCCCTGAGGCGGTCTGGTATGCCCGGAGGCGGTGTAGTATGCCCGGAGGCGGTGTTGTATGCCCGGAGGCGGTGTGGTATGCCCGGAGGCGGTGCAGTATGCCCGGAGGCGGTGTTGTATGCCCGGAGGCGGTGTGGTATGCCCGGAGGCGGTGTAGTATGCCCGGAGGCGGTGTTGTATGCCTGGAGGCGGTGTGGTATGCCCGGAGGCGGTGTAGTATGCCCGGAGGCGGTGTTGTATGCCCGGAGGCGGTGTGGTATGCCCGGAGGCGGTACAACACCGCCTCCGGGCATGATGATGATAATGATGATGATGATGATGATGATGATGATGATGATGATGATGATGATGATGATGATGATGATGATGATGATGATGATGATGATGATGATGATGATGATGATGATGATGATGATGATGATGATGATGATGATGATGATGATGATGATGATGATGATGATGATGATGATGATGATGATGATGATGTTGCTGATGATGATGTTGCTGATGATGATGTTGCTGATGATGATGTTGTTGATGATGT